>MU227817.1:4090772-4113094 GCA_018584345.1 Thuja plicata
TGCTTGGTCCAACTTCCTCAATGGTTGAAGCTTTCCTCCACATTTGCTTTCTCATTTTCTTGATGTCTTCAATGGTGTTACCATTTGCAAAAGTGGTGGTTTCTGTTATTCGGTCTCTGCAGTCCTTTTTTAGATGTCCAACCTTATGATAGTGCAAACATGCCATTCCTAGGTTGGTCCAACCTCTAGACCTTTTGGTCCATGTTCTCATGAAGTTTGCAGCAATGTGACCATATCTACCACATGCTATGCAGTTTATCCATGTATTGTAGTCCCAAACATATGAATTACCATCTCTTCTTAGTTTATATGCATTTTCTTCATTTTTATGTTTCCATGCTTCAATTTTCTTCTTCCTGCATTCCAGAGATGTGTGCCCATGCATTTTGTAGGTGGGACAATACTTTTCCATATAGATTTCCTTCTTTGGTTCTTTCACCTTTGATTTACATTCATGTGCTTTATGTCCTTTCTTGCTGCAATTATAACAATGTCCTATGAATGCAAATGTGGATTTAGGAATACCTTTTTCTTTTCTCCATTAGACATTTGAGGTGTGGCCTTGCTTTCCATAGTGATTGCATGTCAGCTTCCTTGGTCTAGGATTGGTGTAGGCATCTTTTGGATCAGCTTCATTTGATGAATCTCCATGCTTCGTGTAACCTAGTCGAGTGTTGGTGTTGGGTTTTCTTTGTGCATTCAATAATTCATCATCCTTTTTGTACTCTCTTCAGCTCTCTTAATCATGTCATTATGCTGTTGTTGAATTCTAGCCTGATGCTTTAGTTTTTTATTCTCTTCTCTTCGTTCAACGATAATCTATATTATTTCAATGAGTTCCACATTCATTTTGTTTTCTTCTTAACTCATAAGAGTCTGATTTGTAACCTCATGGTGATGCTCTGTAAGTCTTTTCATATTAGAATCCTTTTCTTGTAACTTTTCTGTGATCTTTCTTCTATCATCAATAGCTAGGGTTCTTTCTTGTTTAGCTTGCCTTGCATTGTTGATGACATCAATCATTCTTACCATCTGTGTCTCTTGACTGATTTGCAGAGATTTGACTAGTCCAGCCAGATGTAGATTGATTTTAGTTAGGCTTGTGATGCTTTCTTCTGATGTATCTAATGCTTTTCTTTTATTTGATCCTGAAGACTCAAAGAAATCTGGGATCTCTTCCTCAAGATAATCTATCTCATTATAGCGAGATTCCATATTATTTCTTTCATCCATCAGCTGTCTCATACTGATTCTAGCTTCTTTATACTATTCATAGAACATCTGAATTTCAAGCTTTTTATTCTCAATATTTTTATCAAGTTTGTACTTCTCCATTGTATGATATTTTCTCTTAAGCCTTTAATCTTTCCAAGAAGAGACTCATCTCTGATACCAATTGTTGGGATTAATGGGAAGTAGTACTAAGAGGGAAGGGGTGAATCAATACCTCTAAAACTTTTAACACTTTTCACCTTTCATCATTAGTAATCAATATTTATTATATTACTGACCATATCTGATGTTCTTTCTTATGCATGTAGTATTAGTTCATAAACTTAATTGTATGCAACATTCATAGAAATATTCATCAAAGTAATAGACACATAACACAAGATATGATATCACATAAAACTCCTGTTAGGAAGTAAAAACTGCGTTGGGGATGACACCCACAAAACTTCACTATCCGCAGAATGGAAGGGAGCTGGTAAAGGCTTACAATTTGATCACTTCTGATGATCTACCATATTAGGAGTATTAATGTGGAGAATTTTTAGGATCTACTATGTTAAGAGCTTTAGAAACACTAATGAAGTGTGCACTTGGTTAAGAGATTTACAATAGGACTGTTAAGTCCACCTTCCTTGAAAAGATTTCTTAAGTGTACCCCACTTGTTAGAATGTGTACAATATGTTTGACCTGACTGTATGCAATCTATAATTTCTGATTAAAGATCCATTAAAGCTCACAGTATATGAATATCACCTATAGTGATTGTTTAATACATTTTCCTGCTTGTTGGTAGCCTTTGTTCTGTTCTTGACAACTGATTTGATCTTTTCTATACTCTTGCATGAATTCTCTTGTCTGATCTTTAGATGCTCTTAGTGGCTACAATCATCATCAAACAACATGTTCATAATTGATTGAGCATCTATTTATACAAGTATTTGACCTATTTTTGAATCACACATTACAATGTTAACTCTAGATCCAAGGTATACAACTTGCCCTTGATCCTTTAGTTTGCATGTTTTAAAATCAGTTATACTGATAAAAATAATAATAAATACATTTCTTTTCCCTCACGTAATGGATTTAAAACAAATCAAGAAGCTAAATATAAAACTTTAGTGATTTATCTGACGTGGAAAGTCAGATCCACTTTTTGTGGGATGTAATTGACTGTCGGTTCTTGATCGTCGGTGTGAACTGAAAGTCTGTTGATGTTCCTTCTTTGAACTAATTGTCAGGTTCCCTTCTTCTTTCGGGTTCCACTCTTGACTATTTCGTCAGGTTGCACTGTTGGTTACTCATCAGGTTCCTTTGTCCTTTTTGTCATTGGGTAACACTGAATAGTGTTTGTCAGGATGCTTTGTACTTGGCAGTATTGGTAACCTTGGCGTCGGATAGTGTTGTGCCCTGTTTGTCAGTGTAGTATAGACCGATGGTGTTGTGCCCTGTCTGTCAGTGTAGTATAGACCCTTGGCATTGATGGAAACATATAGGAAAATCCATATGCATCAACCCAAAAGTACTCTCTCTCAATACAATCTTCTCAATATCCTCAACACAAATCTCCCCAAAATAGTAGGGATTTTCACATAGATTCCTTCCCCTTTGGTAGCAATGGAAAAGGGTGCCATAACTCATCTGTAGTCTTTTCTAAGATGTAGCTTTTTCAAATCTTCATGTCCAATCAGCTAGGTGCAAGATCACCTAAATGTACTCCATAGTATTCTCATGAAATCACTCCCCCTAAGGAGTAGATTGATACATCAAGTCCAGATAATGATATAGCTCTGAGATCCACTAGACTGATGCACATCTTCATCATTTTAGTTATCACTGGGAGGGGAAATCACCCCAAGAATGCCTCTAAGATATTCAAAAGCATATTTTGGAAAAGGTTTAGTAAATATATCTACTATATGTTCCTTTGTGCTAATGTACTCAGGTTTAATCTCTTTATCTGCTACCTTCTCCCTCAAGAAATGATACTTAATAGAAATATGTTTAGTCTTTGAATGCATTATAGGTTTCTTTGACATATTCACTATGCTGGTGTTATCACAATGGATAATCTTTGGTTCTTTGAAAATTATTCCAATGTCCTTCAACATTTGTTTCATCCAAACGATTTGTGTATAATTTATTGCAACAACAACATACTCTGACTCATCAGTAGATTGAGCAATACAGTTCTACTTCTTGCTTAACCAAGAAACTAGCCTATTCCCAAGAAAAAATGCACCACCACTTGTACTCTTCCATAATCCATATTCTAATGTCCCTTTCAAATATCTAAAAATTCTTTTTACAACAACAAAGTGTGTCTCTTTAGGATTTGCCTGATATCTAGCCACAATTCCAATTTCATTGGTAATATCTAGTCTAGTGTGTGTTAGATATTGTAGACCTCCAATCATTGATCTGTACTTAGTCTGAACAACACTTTGAGTCTCATCACTATTAGTCGGTTTGTTTCTTGTCACCATAGGTGTTCCTATAGGTTTACAATCTTCCATTCCAAATTTCTTCAACATTTCCTTAAGATACTTGGTCCGAGATATGAAAATGCCATTCTTACTCTGATTAATTTGCAAACCAAGAAAAAATTTCATCTCACTAGTCATTGACATTTCAAACTCATTCTCCATTTATTTAGCAAACTTCTTACTCATTTTATCATTTCCTCCAAAAATGATATCATCAACAAAAACTTCTATAATTAAGATTCCATCTTCATCATTTCTCAAATACAAATTACTATCTGCATTACCTTTTCTGAAACTAAGACGAAGTAGATATTTGTCCAGTCTTGCATACCATGCCCTTGGTGCTTTTTTTAGTCCATACAGTGCCTTCTTCAGTCTGCAAACCATGTTTTCATCATCTGTCAAAGGAAAATCATCAGGTTGCTCAATGTACACTTCTTCTAGATCACCATTCAAGAATGCTGACTTCACATCCATCTGATACACCTTAAAGTCTTTATGTTTAGCATAAGAAAGGAATAGTCTCACAGCTTCCAATCTAGCAACAAGAGAAAATGTTTCTTCATAGTCTATACCTTCTTGTTGTGAGTATACTTTACATACCAGTCTAGCCTTGTTTCTTACCACTGTGCCTTCCTCATCCATCTTGTTTCTGAAAACCCATTTAGTGCCAATCACATTTTTGTTCTTAGGTCTTGGAACCAATTCCCAAGTATTGTTTTTCTTTATCTATTCTAGTTATTCTTGCATATCTTTAGTCCAAGATCCATCTCTACATGATTCATCAGTAGTCTTTGGTTCAACTTGAGAAATCAAACAAATTTCATCTCTAGCTTTAGATCTAGTCATCATCCCTTTGTTTGCATCACCAATAATTTGATCTTCAGGATGGTTCTTCTTGACATACCTTGGTGTTTTCAATATCTTAGTAGCTTCAGTCTGTTATTCTTCTTCAATCTCATTCTCGATCATCAAAGGTCCTTCAGGTTCAACAACAACCTCTTTTGTTTCTGTTATCTGACCACAATCATATATCCTTTCCTAAATTTGAATTTTTTCATCTAACCTCACATTGGCACTTTCAATAAATTTCCTTAGTCTCAGATTGAAACATTTATATGCTTTACTCTTAGTGGAATAACCAAGAAATATTCCTTCATCACTTCTGGCATCAAACTTACCTATCTCATCATCTCTCTTGATATAACATTTACTTCCAAATATTTTGAAATATTCCATAGTAGGTGTATGATCAAACCATAATTCATAACGATTTTTACTTGTACCTTATCTAATCTAAATTATGTTCAATGTGTACACAGTAGTGCCAACTGCTTCTCTCTAGTGAACATGTGACACATTTCCTTCCAGCAGCATAGTCCTTGCAATATCTAATATGGTTCTGTTTCTTCGCTCTACTATCCCATTCTGTTGTGGAGTTCTAGGGGATGAAGTATGTCTGTGTATTCCATTTTCTTCATATTATGTATTAAATAGCTTTGATGTAAACTCTCCTCCTCTGTTTGATCTCAAACACTTCATCTTTAAACCAAATTCATTCTCAACTTTTTCCTTGAATAAATTAAACTTGTCAAATGCTTCAGATTTCTCTCTCAAATATGTAACCCACATTATTCTAGAAAAGTCATAAAAAAAAGTATAAAATACCTTTCACCAAAGTATGATCTTGTTCTTGTAGGACCAAACAGATATGTATGCACCAGATCCAACTTCCCTTTTGCTAAATAAGCTTTGCTTTTGAAAGTGCTTCTTGTCTGTTTCACCATAACACATTCTCTACACATAGTGTTAGATGGATTTACAATTATAGGTAGATCTCTTACTACTTTTTTCATACTTGCCTTCACAATGTTATCAAAATTAACATGAAAAAATCTTTTGTGCCATAACCAACTATCATCAACCTTCACAATAAAACAAGAAGCTTCAGATGTGTTCAGTTCAAATACATTACCTCTGGATTTAGTAACAAATGCTATCAAGTCTCCTATTTTACTTTTGATAGAACATTTCCAATTAATGAAGTTCAATTGATAACTCTTGTCCACTAGCTGTCCAACACTCAACAAATTATGCTTAAATCCGTCAACAAGTAATACATTGTCAGGGTTAGTCTTTCCATCCAAAGAAATATATCCAAATCCAACAATAAGTTTAGGAGTATTGTCACCATATCTAAAAATACCACCATCATGTATTTTCAAACTCACAAACTTGTTTTTATCTCCAGTCATATGATGTGAAAAACCACTATCTATGACCCATTCAGATTTATTTTCAACTCAGGATACTAAGAATTTTTCTTCATACATAGGTTCATCATCCTTAATAGAAATAAATCCAATTTCATCATAGTCATCATCCTCATCATTAGATATACCCTCACTAGCATAATAAAATTCCTTGTCCTTTGAGTACACAGACTTGAAAAACTTAGGTTTGTTCTTTGGAATTCTTGAAGGACATCTAGATGCAAAATGACCAACCTTGTTACATGAAAAATATTTCAAAGGTAATTTTCCTTCAAATTTACCGTTACCTCTCTTTTCTCTTCTAGCAATCAGTGTCACAACTTCATCTAGCTTCCTTTCTTCTTCCTATATTTGTTCCCATTCATCTGCATAGGCTCCAAGTTCTTCTCTTAAGTCAATATTGCTCATGATTTCATTTCTAGGTAAGATCCTTTTATTCTTGTGCACGGTTGCCTTGAATGCTGACTCAACTTTAGGTAAAGTGTCTCCCAATTCTATGGAATCAAATGTAGTTAGCTTTCCAATCAACATCTCTCTAGTGAAGTTCGGTGTCAAAGGTATGATCTCCTCTATGGCCTAAAATTTAGTTCTATATGCAGGTGTCAAATATTTGAGTATCTTTGCAATCACTTCTTCCCCACTGTAAGTTCCTCTAGAGTTCCTAATACCAGTAACCACTTCAGTAATTCTCTATACATATGCTCTGATGTTCTCATCTTCTCTCATCTTCAGTGATTCCATCTTTTTCTTCCAGTTCTGTAACTTTGCTTGCTTTGTAAACTTGTCTCCAACATCTAGTGCTTCCAGTCTTGTCCAAATTTCATGTGCCGAGTCCAAGTCTTTTACTTCAGTAAATTCTCCTTTAGATAGTGCACTGATCAAAGACTACCTTGCAACCATATTACATGAAAATAAATTCTTTTCATCTTCAGTGGATTTCTCTAATTTATCCTCAGTTTCTACATTTTATTTCTTCTTTGTTATCATCCAGTAATCAATTCCCAGACATAGCAAATGTGTTCTCATCTTGTTCTGCCATCTGTCAAAGTTTTCAGGATCAAACTTTGGACTATCCTTCATGTAGTAAGTCATCTTCAAGATCACCTCAAGCTATTAAAATTTATTTCTGAGGGCCAGTAGCTCTGATACCAATTGTTAGGAATAACAGTCCACAAGACAACTGAGAGAGTGGAGGGGGTGTGAATTAGTTGTAGTATAGATTATTAAACTTTAAACTTTATAAACCAAATCTGCAAATGTAAATGATAACACAGTAAATGCCAACACCATACAACAATATTTGTTGTCAAGGAAACCCTATTAAAGGTGAAAACCCGATGGGAATTAACACCTACAAATAATGTACTGAGAGTATAGTATCCCTGTTAAAATATATTAACCCTGTTACGAGCTTGTTAAAACATTACAGTACACAGTCCCTATTAGGAGACAGACCCTGTTAGGAGTCAAAGAAAATAGTAGGATCACTGCCAAGGCACACTGCCTAAAGAAGGTTAAAGCCACCCTCAAGGATTTACAATCCGAATCAAGTGTATAAAGAAAATACACAATCTAATGAACTGTCTGATAGCAACTGTCTTTGCTTGGTCAGTTCTAATGAAGTATCAAATCTGCTTTATATCTAGCAGTAACAAGCTTCACAGCTTCCACACATCTCTATCATTTTTTTCTCTACCACATCTTCTCAAAAGAAAATATCACTCATATATACCCTCTTACAATAATTCATTAGGTCGGCCAGTTAAGCTTTCCTAATACTTAATTTACTAGGTTGGCCAATCAAGGCTTTCCATCATACAAATAATTATATAACCCCTTGCTAAAATACACATGGTACCTATAAAAAGTAAAAATCAACTATAATCCATTACATATACTTCCAGATTCTGCAATCCATCCTCACAATTAATTTTACATGCTACATGTCTGAAGTCGGCTAGGAACTAGGTCTTCTCTAGAATACATGTACGCCACAGCTGATGTTACTAGTATCCAAAAAACAATCAAACTCAACCCATTATTCCATCATATGTTGGCTATCCACCAGTAAGCTCGTAACATCTGAAATATCTTTGCCAAAAATTTATAGCTGAAACACAAAGACCTTCTCTGTCCAGAATCACAGTTATAGTCCAGAAAACCAGTCTTCACCAAATCAACTGTAACATCCACAGTATGCAACATAAAGCCAAGTGACATTAGGAATAAGGTCAACACACATCATTCTACATAAATCCAACTTTGATCATTTTGAAACATCTGTACAATGTCCGTACACTCCTTCCAGTCAAGTGGTCAGTTAGTCTTCTCCACATAAATATATGTGTACATCAGTGACAAAACATGAATATCAACAACATGATCAGTAACCAAAACTAATATCATCCAACAATGAGTTCTTGATTTTATTAGAATGATTATCTCCCATCATCCGTAGGACATAGGTGTATCTTGATATCTACTTATTAATGCACATGATGGATGGAAGCACAAGCTTGTAATAATTATACTATGGAGGTCATCACCAAGTTTTTTGAAGAATTCATCATTACAAGGTTTGGAATGCCTTTTTTCCTGGTATGTGATAACAACCCCTCTTTTTCTTCAACTTCCTTATGCAATGGGATTTCAAGAATTAGGTACTCCTTAAATTGTCATCTTATTACTATCCATAGGGTAATGGGGTAGCTGATTCCACTAATACAATTTTGATCACTTTTACTAAATGCTTGCTTGACCAAAATATGAAAGATTCACATGCCCATCTTAAGTATTCATTATGGACTGATAGATTCAAAATTAATTTTTTTTTAGGAACCTCTCTCTATCAACTCATTTATGGGTTGGATCCCATTTTCCTAATGGACCTTAAGATCCTTGTCCTAAATTTTTTGATAGTACATACCGAAGGTGAAGATTGGGTCTAGTGTAGACTCATGAACCTTTGGGAGTTGGAATAGAAAATAATTGAAGCCTTATAACACATAGCAGAACATCAAGCTATTGTCAAGAAATGGTTTGAAAAAAGAGCCACCGTAAAAGTTTTTAGGATCTCATCCTGTCCTCATGTGGGATAAGGCAAAATAAAAACTAGGGAGTCATATGAAGTTTGAGAGATTGTGGACTGGTCCATATCAAATTACAAATATTCTGGGAGAAAACACCTTCAGGATCAATACTTTAGAGGAGATTTGGTTTAGTTTAGTAGTGTGTTTTCTTCTTTTTGGCGTTGATTTTGGGTCTCTTTTGTTTTGTTTTATTTCTTTCCTCTTTTTCTTCTGTGTCAGGGTAAATGATTTTGATGGGGTTATTTTCATCTTGTGGAGACCTCTTAATGGTTACTAATAGAAGCTAGAGGTATTTCTTAGTCAAAACTTCAAGGAGAATTCACTCTTGTTTGATGTTGGACCTAGGAATTGGCTAAGGAAGTGCTTTTTCACTAGAATGTCCAGATGATATTCAAAGATATATATCCAATATCCCAAATATACACACATTAAGAATGAGGAATTAAATGAGTAGTCTCTTGGTTGGGTGTAGGTCAGATTCATTATAAGCATGTTGGACTAGATGAACACAAAGTTTCAAAACCCTACATGAAGTGTTTAACTTCTCCAACTGTACTGAGAAATATCCCAAAGAAAAATAAAAAAACATGAATGACCCAAGCGGTCCTGTGAAAAGCATAAAAATCTATTTAAATTTCTTAGTAAAAATCAAAGAGGCTGACTCTAGAAAAGTATTTCAGGCTATGGATGCTTGAATGATAGTAGAACATAGTTCAATGAAACATGTAGGGAACTTTGTTGGGGCTATAAATTCCTAACTAGTAACAGATAAATCCCTGGGGAATCTTGGAAGAAGAAGAAGAAGAAGACTTCTTCTTCTTGTGTGACTAGTGGTTGATCAGGAGGTAGAGAGATGTTTCTAGTCATTCTTTTTCTTTCCAGTTTATCCTTGGGATTTGGTCCATACACAACTAGCCAATCATGTATGTGTAATGACCTAAAAATGGTCATCTAAACCCTAAACCCCTAATCTCAATCTCATATCAAGAAACTCTAATCTTGATTATTCTAAGTCCTAAACCAAATAGACAATTCATCAATTTCAAGCTAATTTGACCTGAATCCTAGGTCCTAATTAATCATCGTACTTGATTAATTAATTAATTCCTAAAAATAAATCACATTGGCAAATAAACTTTAAGTTAATTATCTAATTTCTATTTTAATATATTGATTAAATAAATTACTAAATTGTCAATAAAATCCAAAAAGGAATTAAATTAATTAAATGAAATCAAAATGTGCATTTAGAATCTTTTAAATTATTAAAAATTACATATTATGTCATCAATTTTAGTTAACTGGGTCTCGAATTAGAAACAAATTTGTTTTATTCAGTTAACTCATTCTTGTCTTTTTCTCATTTTGGAAACAATTCAGTTAACTGAAAACTGATTTTGGAAGTTTCCAAAATAACTGATTAGACAGTTCAGTCAACTGACTCTCTTGACCAATCACCTTCTTTACACATGGATTGTGCTTCCTCAAATCGAATCATGTCCACTCTTTGGCTTTCAATCTCGACAATTGATTCGAGAGAGATTTCTATAAAAGAGAACTTCTTTTCCTTCACAAAGGACTTATAATTTTGATTATCGTTATTATACATTTTTTGCATTCAAGCATTCTTGCATTCTTAGATTTTTATTGTTGAGTTTTGTTAAATGTTTTAGTTTGTTTCAAAGCATGCAAACTTTATAACTTAGAGCACAATTAGATTTTGGGCTTTAAAACAAATAATCACACTTCATTTGGTGCTTAAAATCAACTTGATTGGCATTGGATTTACAACAAATCTTCACTTGCATATCATTTATATCAATCATATAGCTTTTTAAATCCTTCATTTAGAATAGGTGTAGTCACTAAGTTTTGCGATGATTTGAGAGAAAACTCATACTCCTGCCTACTAGAAGGCAATGAGTCAATTTTGGTTAGTTTAGTTGATGTTGTATTTTCATTTCATATTTTGATAAGATAACCACATAATGATTCATTGAAGTGTGTATTTGTAGCTTGCAGGTATCAACCAATTTTCACACACACATTTTTGGCGCCCACCGTGGGGCAGAAAACTTCTATTCTATCTCTTTCTTCTTTCTTTTTTGTCATTGTTTAGATTTCAGACATTCTTCCCTCTGTAGGAGTATTGGTATTAAACTACATGAGTTTCTAAGAACTTCACTAGAAACTCCTATGGCAGCATATGGATACATGTATGGAGTTACTGTGTAACTCCTACAAGTTACTGTACTTCAGTTTCTAAAAAACAACAATTTTATTTATTTTTGCTAGTAAGTTAACATATTTTTGTACTGTTTGTTGGATTTTTGGTGATCATTTATTATCTGCAGCTTAACTGTGGTTTGTAAGATGATTGAAAAGAAGATTAAAACATAAACTACTAACGCATCATATTGCATATTGTCATGATCGATAGCCAACCAAACTTATTTTATGCGTGTCTTCTTTCTCATTTTTATTAACTAGGAACCCACATGCAAGACATTTTAAAATGAAATTTTGCTTGGAGTTTTAGGAATGGCAATAGTGTCAGGAGATTATGCTCTCACCCTTTTAGGGATGAACATAAATCCAAAAACATTGTTGTCATTTTCCATTTGAGATCTACAACTTTAAAGGGCTTGTCCAAGTGGGAAAAAGTGCTCACCCTTGGAGAATGACCCAAGTGAGAATGAGCTAACGCCAAAATTCTTTGACTCACTATAATCAAATGATTCCTTGAGAGTAAATCCTCAGAAGATAAGTGACATTTGAGCTTATACTCAGCTCTCACCTAACACAAAGTAGGGCCTCTCGGTCTCAATCATGTATTGTGACTGCTTGTGCCAAGGTGCTCTATGGGGTTAGCAACCTCAATCGTGCTTGTGCAGACACAAAGTACACTTAAATGAAGACCCATACTAAAACCTTTTTCATAATAATGTCCAAAATCCTTTCTACTTGTTGATACAGGCATTGTGAGATGAACATGCCTAAGAAACCTCTCATTTACCCCTCTTGTTGAGACAATAAATTTATAAGGATCTATGGATCTTGAGAAATTCAAAGCTTGGTAGGCCCAAGAAGTGTGTGTCATGGAGGGGAGCCAGTCATGCCAAGCTTCTAACTTTCTGAATTGAATGTGGTATTTTATTGTAAGAGTATTCAAACAAGTATTGTCCATTTCTAGCCACCTAGTTATAGGGTTTGATTGTTGTGCTTGATTATATAATTTCTTCATGATGTGTCTAGGGTGAGTGAAAACACCAAAACAAATAATGAAATGATCAATAATTTAAAACTGCACCTTTTAGGTGTTAAACTGTATATTCTCGTACAAGTTTGTATCCTATCCCTACGATTCAGGATCATTCTCACCAATTTATCATATCAGAGAGACCCATTACTCAAATCAAGTCGACCCAGTGCTTGTACGAGACTGGGTCATTTTGCTATCTGACACTGAATCTCATATAAGATCAGTGAGTTACTCATATTGAACACAGTACATACTCGTACATGAACTTTGTATCCCATGTCAAAATCTTGGAAATTTTGTCATTTTTGTCATCCAGTTCTATTTTTGCTCGCTACGCTAGTTATGTCTAGATTTTCTCAAATCTGTGCTTTCAAAATATTACTAATAGTTTGTCTTTGACTGCAATATGTTGAAAATTTGACCTATTTTCTGTCTCAAGGTTTGATTTTGTTGTGCCAGTCCAAGTGACCCATTATTAAATCATCTTTGTCTGCGTTGTCCTTATCCTAAGTTACGAAAGCAGGTTTGTTAACCTTGAATCAAGATCATATTCTTTTCTTCTCCCTCTCAGTTAGACATTATCTCTTTGTCTTTTTAGGTCTTGGACTTAGTCAACACTTTAGATATCACCAAATCACTAGTTAGATGAGCCAACTAGTTAATGTCGGTACAGACTAGAAGTTCTTTAAGAGCACTCTACATAGAAGGACCATTTCCCCCGCTTATGGAAAACCCTTTGTTTGAGGAACAACTGAACACTACACACGAGTCAGTATTTTCTGATAATAAATTACCAAAACCAACAATTTCTAGGGAAAACAATCATTACGCTAAAATTCCACCAGATTTTAATGATCCTGAATAATTTGAGGAAGAAGTTAATAAATGTCTACAAGACCAAGCATTACTCAAATTAATGAAGGTTATCATGAACAAAGACTAAGAGCAATACTTTTTAGAACTAGCTCAGCAAGGAGCCCAACTGCTCTCTCATTATAGAGTGGAAGATATCATCGCTAGAGAGGAGGAAAATCCTATGACACTATTGACCAGACAGATCCAAGCTCTGCAAACAAAAATGCAAGCAATGAAACAAGAAAAGGAGAAACCAAAGAAAAAAATATCTATGGACCCCATTTTTTAATTTCCTTTCAACAAAGACTTGCACTTACCTCCATTTACATGTGGAGTAGAAATCCCTAAATTTGAAAAGTATAGTAGTCATTCTAATCCACAAGATCAAATTTGGGAATTATATGCCCTATGTACAAAGTTTATGCATGAGCAGATGCATCTCATGCGTCTCTTTCCCCGAAGTTTAGGTGGTCAAGCTATGGAGTGGTTTTCAAAGTTACCCACTGGGATCAATTTTTTTGACAAACTAATGAATCTACTTTTACAACAATATTCATATAAAATACAACATCATATGTCTATGATCGAGTTATAAAACATTCAACAAAATACAGGAGAATCATTCATGACTTTTCTTCAGTTATGGAGAAGAGTCTTTTCTAGATATCCATGACTTATTATTGAGTCTAAAAAGATGGATATATTTACTAATATGCTAATTGAAGAGTACAACTATCCCCTTCAAATGTAAGACCTCTCAACTTTCAAGAAACTTGTGAAGAGTGCACTAAGGATAGAAACAACACTTGTCAAGAAGGGTGAGGTTACCCTTTCTAAGGATTTCAAAGTCAATTCTAGTTCTAAAGATAAGACCAAATACTGGAATAAGAAAAAATATGTGGTGAATGATGGGGTAGTCAACAACGTCACTCCTTAATCCAAACCAGCAGTATTCAACTTAACGAGTGGTTACAAATCCCTAAAAGCTACTGAAAACACTACGAAGTCACCCTCGAAACGGATTAGTAACCTCATGAAAAAAAAACCTTGGGTTAAATGCAAGAGGGACTTTGATCCTTTGGGAGAATCTTACAAATCAATTCTCAAGACTCTACTAACAAACAAACTAATCATGTTACCAGATAAATCCAAGCCATACAAACTAGAGATAAAACTAAAATGGTGGAGAGACAATGATTACTGTGTGTACCATAGAAATAAGGACATACAATGGAGAATTGTATGAGGTTAAAACATGAAATCCAAGACCTCATTCATAGTGAAAAAATCATAGTTGACAACCATGCTATGAACACTGATCATAAGGCATTCAAGAATCCCTTGCTTAAATATGAGAAATAAGAAAATTCTAAGAAAGGTGCTAGGATCAATCATACATATAGCACCCAAGATGATAGGGTCATCCACATGGTTGAACCAGTCTCTCCTGAGTATTGTAATGTCATCATTGTAAAAAATGACAAGAAAGAGTCTAGAACAACCAACATTGTGACCTGAGCACAAGCAAAGGTCACCTTAGGCAAGAGGGATCTTCTAACTCCTCCTCATCTCAAAATCAACCAAAAACATCCAAATAGTAGGTTCCAACCAACAAACAACTAACCACGAATGCCTCCAAGGTGTCACAGTCTAAACAAATGGCTTTGTCCCATGCTATAGAATATAGCATCGCCAAGCAATTACAAAGAACAAACACCCATATTTTGATCTTTGAATTGCTCAAAATCTCTCTGGCTCATAGAGAGATCTTAGATAAAGCCTTTTTAACCTCCAATGTCCCTAAAGACTTGGATCTGGATTAGTTTCAATCTATGGTGGCTCATTTGAATTCACCATAGTACCTATCCTTTCTGAAGGAATATGATAATTCCTTGAGTCATCCACATAATATTCCATTGCACATTGAAGTCATGGTCCATAAAAATTGCATCAAACGAGTCTTGATAGATGGAGGTGCATGGTTGAACATCTGTACATACAAAATAATTGAACAACTAGGATTTTTGAAATGTTCCATTGATCCAAAGAAGAAAATTACTATAAAGGCATATGATGAACAAGAGAGATCTTCCAAAGGTCTCATAACTCTTCTCATCAGAGTGGGTCCTGTGGAGAGGGATGTAACTTTCTAGGTGTTAGATCTTCCATTGTCTTAAAACATCTTTTTGGGAAAACCCTGGATTCATGAAATGCAAGTTGTCCCATCCACGTACCATTAGTGCGTCAAGTTTCCATTCAATAGTGTCAAAGTGAGCATTCCTGTAGACACTATCTATGCATGTAATGCACTGCACTAGACAATAGATACTCGCATACCACATAACAGAGAGGCTTCAACTTCAAATTAAACTAGTGACTTAATGAAGGAAATGGAAAAGAAGTTGAAAATAAAGGACACTGGTATGGGTGGATACACAATGGAACCAGTCCTATCAATCACATCTCTTCTAACATCACCTAGGTCCTACGAGAGACCTTCAGAAGAGATGAAACCAACACTAGCTTGAGCAATCTATGATGACAACTTTGTTAAAGAAAACATACCATTAGAGGATGAGAAAAAAGAATAGGCCATTCTGGAATGGCTATATAGGGAGCCTAAAAAAAATGAAGTAAAATAATGTGAAATATCCCCAGAGACATATAGAGTGGGGTATGAACTAGCTTGACAAATGGGTTATTTAGGAAAAAGACCCCTCAAATGTAACCAAAATGAACTCCTAGAACCCGTCTCTATTGAATTTTGACGGTCTAGGGACACAACTGGTCTAGGTTCATTATCAAAGAAAACACAAAGAGTGGAAAATCATCTAGATAAAGAAAAGAGACATCAGGTCCATCTAGATGAAGAAGAGAAGAAAACAACAAAACAAAGAACTAACCCACCCACTTGCAAGTGGGATGATTTTGATGATTTTGATGTATATCCTTGTCCTATTCATTTGAATATCCTATCTCTCCTCTTTGCACAAGAAGAAGAAACACCATATATCAACGCTACTGAAGAGTGTGTTTTAGAAGAATCACCAATGACTTCTGATCAGTCAGAGACCACCACATATGAGAAAGATCCAGATACAAAATATGGGAATCTAACCATAGCAAAGTTAGTAGATAGAAATAATTCAAACTGGGGGCAACGAGTGGACTTCACTCATGTCCTAAATATGGTAAATTATGCTAAAATGGACTCTCATGAGTATGAGTTTGATATTATGTCAGAGGAAACTCAAGAAAAAGAGATGGATATAGTACAAAAATATGTAACTCCATTCGAGGTAGGTGAGGTTTTAGGGTCTAGATATGATGAGTTAGATCCTCTAATTCCTAACATGGGCTTTGATGATGCCGTTAGGGCTCTTACTAATTTGAATGCATCTATACAAAGTACTGATTTAGGTCTCTACGTAATGGTCCATGTTTATGATGAACATGCCGTGAATACCCTTGAACCTGTCAATCCATTACCACTCATACATCCTGAACTCATTGACTGGGGCTTGCAAACATAGCCTATAAAAATCCCTACATTCCCCAATGAGTACGCACTATTTTACTACCTAAATGTTGTTGAACCAGTAAATTCTTCCACCAGGGAACCTAACGTGAATATGACCGAAGCAGATATCAAGTACCTCAATCACAAAATTAAAACAAAAAAGAATAGAGTTTTGAAGGAGAAAACCACATTGTGACAGTTTTAGAACACAAAATAGTAAAAAGAAAAGACATATCTGATTGTGAAAACATCTTCGAGGCACAAAAGGATGAGGTACTTGATATCCTACCTAGTCACTTCCAGGAGCGGTTGTCAGTACTGATCAAACCAACACAACCTTTAACATTGGGATAGAGGAGCATCCATACATAATTCATGTAGTACAATCTTTATTAATAGAAGAGCTCAAAGAATTCACTAAGTTCTTTGAAGAGAAAAAATCAACTTTGCATGGAGTTACTCAGGAATGCCTTGTTTAGATCCAGATATGATTATGCACATCTTTCTATTGAACTAGGTGTCAAAATAGTGAAACAAAAGCTCCAAAAAATGCATGCTCATGTTACTTTATTGATAAAGGAAGAAATAGAAAAGCTACTCAAAGATGGGTTCATTCGAGCTATTGATTGTGCAGAGTGGATTTCAAAAATTGTACCAGTATCAAAGCTAGACAAATCTATCTGAGTCTATACTAACTTCAGGGACCTTAACAAGGCTTGTCCAAAGGATGAATTTGCTTTGCCAAAAAATGATATGATTAGGGATATGACAGCTGGGTATGAAACATACTCTCTAATGGATGGTTTCTTTGGATATAATCAGATCAAGATTGCTCCAGAAGGCCAAGAAAATGCAGCCTTCACATGTTCTTAGGGCACCTTCTGCTGGAATGTTATGCCCTTTGTATTAAAAAATGTAGGAGCTACTTATCAAAAGGATACCAAAATAATCTTCCACGACATGATGCATAAAAACATAGAATATTACATGGATGATACACTTGTTAAAACCATAGAAAGATCCATGCACTTACAAGACTTGGGTAAAATTCTTGATAGAATGGAGCAGTTCAAGCTTTGACTAAACCCAAAGAAGTGTACATTCAGTGTAACCTGTGGAAAATTGTTGGGATACATTGTCTTAGTGAAAGGAATATAGGTAGATCCTAAAAAGGTGCAATAGATATTAGAGATGCCTCCACCCAAGAATATTAATTAGATGAGGACACTCCAAGGGATAATTCAGTCTATCAAATGATTCATTTCACAATTGGCAGACAAATCATAACCATTCACAAAAACTCTGTGTAAGGGAGTCACGTATCAATGGGATGAATATTGTAAAAATAAATTTGATCAGATAAAATCATACTTGGATAACCTGCTAGTATTGATGCCTCATTCATCAGGAAAACTATTGATCCTATATATTTTTTCCACAACAACATCACTTGGGGGACTTCTAGCACATGAAGATGAAAAGAAGAAAGAGCGAGTCATCTACTACATCAGTATAAGCTTGGTATTGTATGAGATGAATTATTCAATGAAATAGAAATATTGTCTCACGGTTGTATTTAAATCTTAGAAGCTGACAAATTACATGTTAGCTCATTCTACAAAGATAGTTGCAAAGATCGATCCATTGAAATATCTTTTGAGTAAAGCAACTTTAACTGGTAGGCTAGCAAAATGGGTCATGCTCCTTAGTGAGTTTGACATCAAATATGTTGAGCGCAAAGCAATCAAAGGATAGACCATTGCAGATCAACTGGTTGACGCTCCATTATAGGATGATCTCCCTATCAATACTAAATTTCTAGACGACTCTATCCTGCACATAATGCACAGGTCATGGAAAATATTCTTTAACAAATCTTTCACACAACTGGGTTCAGGTGAAAGTGTCCTATTCATCACACCCCAGAGCTATTCCATACCAAATGCATACAATCTTCTATTCCCTTGTACAAATAAAATTTCTTAATATAAAGCCTTGGTCAATGGAATCAAACTAGCTATTGAAGGGAACATATCTGAGTTACACATCTATGGTGACTCCCAACTCATCATCAACCAAAAAATTGATGTTTACCAAACTAAGGATTATAAAATCATTCATTATAAGAGAATGGTTGATGAATTCAAAAAATATTTTACCTACATCACATTTCAATAGGTCTCAAGGACACAGAACAGAGCAACTAATGCAATGGCTACACTAGTGTCCTCACAACCGCAAGAGGAAGACTTCCGCTATGAGTTCCTAGTGGAAGAACTTCACTTCCCTTCTTAAAACTCCCCTGAATCCCACATGGTTTGAAATATCATAGGACATGATTCATCCTGATATAAACATGTCTATGCCTACCTATGCCATCAGGTCATCCCTGATGCGCTTACCCACAATGAATGCCGACACCTTATCTGTAATGCCTCACAATATATTCTCATAGTTGATGATATTTATAGATGAGGACTAGATGGTATGTTGCTTAGGTGTTTAGAAAAAGAGGAGTCTAAATGTGCAATGGCTAAGGTCCATGATGATATTTGTGGTTCTCACTCTAATGGTCTGACTCTGGCTTGAAAACTACTGAGAGCAGGTTACTACTGGCTAGACTTGGAAAAATAGGCAGTGAGATATGAAAAGACATGTAGAAAATTCCAATTGCATGGAAATATGATACATTATCTAGCAAGGGAGCTGATTCCCTTTATCACACACTGGCCCTTCCAACAATGGGCATTCAACCTCATCGGTTAGATACACCCATCTTCTTCTAATGGGCATAAATTCATCATCACCTCCACTAAATATTTTACAAAGTGGGTGGAGGTGGTCCCAATAATCAAAGCTACTAGCCAACAGGTGGCCTTATTCATTCTAAATCATATTATTTGTAGACATGACATTCCTTCAGCCATTATAACTGACAATGGAGGGCAGTTTAAATACACCAATATTGAATAACTCTATGAGAAGTTCAAGATTAAACAACATTGCTCTTCCATTTACTATCCATAAGGTAATGGATAGGCTGAGGCGTCTAATAAATTTTTTCTAAAAATCTTACATTGTATTGTGAAAAAATCTGGATGGGGTTGGCATCTACAGATCATTCCTGCACTATGGGCATATAGATAAAGTATTAGAGCACCTACTGGGGCAACCCCCTTTGCTCTTGTCTATGGAGAAGAAGTAGTATTACCCATAGAAGTAGAACTCCCATCTCTGAGGGTTTCTCTATGAAGGCTTATCAAAAATGAAGATCACAGGGTCTCAAGGCTACAAGAACTGGAACTACTAGATGAACATCGGTAAGTAGCATTCGATCACCTCAGAGCTTATAAAAAAATAATGTCTAGAGGATATAACAAAAAGGTCAAACCAAGAGAAATTTAGGTGGGTGACCTAGTGTTGAGAGAGAATCCCTGTAATCAGTCACATAGAGGACATAAGGGGAAATTTAAACCCAATTGGCTGGGTCCTTATATCATAACTGCATCACTTAGCTTTGGAGCCTATCGACTCTCCATACCTAAAGGAGAACACCTCTAAGAGCCCATCAACACTCTCCATCTGAAGAAGTTCTACACCTAAGGTATTCTTGGTGACGAACACCAAGTACATATTTATGATCTTGGAAAAAGAAAAAGATTGGAAAAATTCCTGAAAAAAGTGATCATCTTGGTGAAAACTTGGTAAATAGGTGCCTTGATGAATCAAATAAAAAAATGGAAAAATACAAAAAAACTAAAAAATGAAGAAAAAAGGCCTTGGTGAAAACCTGGTAAATAGGCACCCTGGTAGCAAAAATAAAATCTCTACCAAGTAGGTGAAAACCTTGTAAACAAGTGCCTCTTGTACTCAGTGCTCCATCTATCAATGCTTAGCCTTGGCAATCCTTTTCGCTTCAGTTTGTACATAAGCTTTTAGTCACTTTCATGACACTTTGGTTCTTTTGAGAACCCTCCTAGCTTGAAACTAATCCAGAGTCATGGTCTAGGGGAAATAAAATTGGCTTTGTCCTCGCAGTATGAGTCAAGTCACTCATCATAGTTTGGGTTTGTTACCAGGGGGCATGGGTCCCCAACTTGATCGCATCTTTGGTTTACACCAGAGTTAGTAATCTTGTCATTTCTGAAGGATATCTAGCTACTGACGTAATAGGCATTTCTCAACACCCCAATCCAAAAGTGTTTCTTAATACTAGCCTTGGATGCATCTGTGTTTCTTAACATACATTGGGTAACACAAACATAAACAACTAATTGATAACAATCAAACACATCACACTCACAAGAACACAAGTTTTTCTCAACACCTCATACATGTACACATCTAAAAACTTTGAAATTGGCTGAAGTATGTTGAACTCCTCTTTGTATGTTGTCTATTCTCATTGATTTTTGTTAATCTTTTCTTTGTCTACTTCTTGTTGGTGTGGTCTCGATGATCCAACAATGTCAAATAAAATGGGTGTATGTGATAAGAGCTCCTGCATTAAGGCAGTAAAGCCTCACATCCCTTGATCCTATTTACTTGTACATCAAGGTGAGGTCAGAATTATCTCCTTGATTGTTATCGCTCTATTTTTTTATGCAAGATCACACTCATGGTTATCATGTCTTAAAATGCCCCAATACTGGTGTACTCTTGCAACATCAACTAGAAACAACGTTTAGGTTATCTCAGCTTTTCTGCCCTGATGCTTACGTTAGTTTCCCATATATTATCTGATAAAATTCATATTCATATTCTTATGGTCACAGTGGCACCAGTAAGGATTGTAGTGACTCTAATCTTCCAATGCTTGATGATGAAAAATTTCAAGGCTAAATTTTAGTGACTACACCTTAGGTTGCATTCATGATAGTTTTGCATTGCATGTGCATGGTGTTGAAATCTGAAAAATATCATTATGTCTCTCCAATATTAAGGATCTGAAGCTCCTATTGGTTGATCTTCCTTTTCCCAAGTGGTTAGTTGTGCATTGATTGATGTGAAAATGACACCCCTGGCTAATTCAACTGTCCTAATTCCATTTTCAAGATTGAAATCAAAATCCGGTATAATTTTACTTTTCATTTTTGATGTTTGACTTTTTTAGTCAACTGCAACTGACCACTTGTACAATCAGTCAGTGTGGACTCCAAACCAATGGAAATATCTCATAATTTCTTCTGGATAATCCTCCTCCCATCAATTTTAGTCAAATATGGTCAACAAGATCTCCCATCAAGTGCAAATTTTGTCCTAACCACTTGGGACATCTTTCTAATTAGACCAGCTTAGTCTTCCATCATGTTATCAATCGAATTGCTTCCACTCACTGGGGCACCTAGCCATATTTTGATTTTTCTCCCGAGGGGGAAGGATCAAGACATCAACAATCTAGTGATCACATCCTTAATCAAGACACCATCGCTTGGGGCATTCTGATGAAGGGGACTCCCCTTAATACCACAAGTACACGATAGAAACAAAGAGAGAAACAACAAAAATTTGCAAGAACAAAAAATTGGCTTCTTATTGGCTCCACAAATGTGGAATTACAAACTTCAGAATTACAATATCAAAAGCCACATGGGCATCCCTTA
>MU227817.1:4124487-4144675 GCA_018584345.1 Thuja plicata
TTCTGAGTTCAAACGACCAACTTACTAAAAATAGTAAGTTTCTAAAAATAGCAGCTTTGTACAAAATAGCCCTTATTGAATAGAAAAACACATATTTTTGGGTGATGCAAGATTTCCCTTACACCCAGGATGCTCCTGCATCAGCTTCATTGCATCAAATAAATTTGAGATCATCTTAAATCAAAGGAAACCTAATCAATGGTCTTATACAGTGGCGAATACACTCGAAACTAGATAAGATTGGTCTTATACGAGTTGTTCATTATTGAACCTAGATACATTGATCAAATTGGCTTAATCTCTTCAAATCAAGTCAATTTACTTTCTAATCAAATTCATCGCTTCAAATCAAACTAGTTATTTGTTCAAACCAATCAAAAGGTCTAAGAGTTCTTGATAGATGCCTAGTTTTATCATTTCAAATCAAACTAAGTATTCTGTTTATATCTTTTGAATGATCTTCATCTAATCAAGCTCAAAGTTGTCTTCCTCGATAAGAATGGTTTCATCACTTCAAATCAAACTATTCCAGGTCTTATCTCTAACATGTCTTTGAATCAATGTGCTAATCGTACATCAATTCAAAGATGAGCAAATGTAATGACCTAAAAATGGTCATCTAAACCCTAGACCCCTAATCTTAATCTCATATCAAGAAACCCTAATCTTGATTACTCTAAGTCTTAAACCAAATAGGAAATTCATCAATTTTAAGATGATCTGACCTGAATCCTAGGTCCTAATTAATCATCATACTTGATCAATTAATTAATTCCTAAAAATACATCACATTGCAAAATAAACTTTAAGTTAATTATTTAATTGATATTTTAATATATTGATTAAATAAAATGCTAAATTATCAATAAAATCCAAGAAGGAATTAAATTAATTAAATGAAATCAAAATGTGCATTTAGAATCGTTTAAACTATTAAAAATTGCATATTATGTCATCAATTTCAGTTAACTAATTCTCAAATTAGAAACAAATATGTTTTATTCAGTTAACTCATTCTTGTCTTTTTCTCATTTTGGAAATGATTTGGTTAACTGAAAACTAATTTTGGAAGTTTCTAAAATAACTGATCAGTTAGTTCACTCAATTGAATTTCTCGACCAATCATCTTCTTTGCATGTGGATTATGCTTCCTCAAATCGAATCTTGTCCACTCTTTGGCATTCAATCTCGACCGTCGAGTCGAGATAGATTTCTATAAAAGAAAAATTATTTTCCTTCACAAAGGATTGAGAAATTTTATTATCATTATTATACCATTTTCCTATTCAAGCATACTTAGCTTTTTATTGTTTAGTTTTGTTAAATGTTTTAGTTTGTTTCAAAGCATACAAACTTCACAACTTAGAGCACATTTGGATTCTGAGCTTTAAAATAAACACACACTTCATTTGGTGCTTAAAATCAACTTAATTAGCTTTCATATCATTTATATCAATCATATATTTGTTTAAATCCTTTGTTTAGAACAGGTGTAGTCACTGAGTTTTGTGATGACCTGAGAGCAAACTCATACTCCTGCCTACTAGAAGGAAATGAGTTGGTTTTGGTTAGTTTAGTTGACTTTGTATTTTGATTTCCTATTTTTATAACCTAATCATGTAATGATTCATTCAAGTGTGTGTTTGCATCTTGCAGTTATCAACCACCTTTCACACACACAGTATGTAAACTACCTCTTATTTCTGAGGAGCTACCTCTTTGAACCTGGGCATTATTGCTTTCTCTCCTTTTCCCTTGTCTCCTTTGGATGAGGGATCCATTTGTGGCTTCATTGGTACAAGATCCATTTTGAATGACCTTTTAGTCCAGTCCTTGGTGGTCTTTATCACATGCCTTGCATTGACTTCAATATTGTCATTTTCTTCCTTATCTACCTCTGCATTCAAAATGTCCCTTGCATATATTTTGTCTTGATTGTATAGAGGATCCAATACATCTTTTGTCTTCATGTCCCATACCTTGGGTGAAATTCGGAACCAAGGTAGCTTGGGAAAACTCAAGATAAATTCTGCAGTAGTCCCAGATCTTGACCTCATAGTCATCTATACAGTTTATCTAGTGGTCCTCAATGTGAGACTCAAGAATATAATGCCTACCCAAAATATGACCGTAGTTGTCAATGGGATCAAACCTAGTTCTAATCAAACTAAATGGTTGTAAGGGACATTTAGCCCACTCAAATTCTAGATACTTTCACATTTTCATATCCTGTAAATAATTGGGGCCGATTGAAATGGAGAAGTCCCAAAAATATTCTTTCTTATGCTTGATGTGCTCGTAGGCATCATAAAGTTGCCTAGCCATCTGAAAAATAATTATCCTGTCAAAAGGATATCAAGGAAGCTTCTTTGGTGTAAGAGTGCATCCTTCCACTCTAATGTATGTGAAAGTATTAAACTGAATATAATAGGCACCTATTACCCGAACCTTAGCAACAACTTCCTCTAAGAGCCTCTTTGCATAATCACCTTCAATTGAATGAATGATTGCAAAGACAAAGGTGTCATTGAAAATTATATACTCTAAGCTATCTTCATTCGACTTCTCTTTTATAACTAGCTACAAATATACAGTGAATGGCCATGCAGTGGCTTGACCAAATGCTCATCTTTTTACTAACCTCGAATATTCTGCCTTGACAGCTAGTAAGTAAACCACATAAGAAATCATGTAGAAGCAGGGATTGTTCTTTACTGCTACTAGTTTCTCATCCAAGTTATCACTCAGGATGGTAGCCCAATAAAATCTAGATCTTCTCCCCTTAATCCTTTCAATCAGTAAAATCATCCAGTGCACAATTTGGATTGATTGGGGAAACCCATATAACCTGCTCAACATGGTGACTATGGCTTGGATATGATCCTTCAAATATCCCTTTCTCATTTCTATTCTCTCTAGTTTATTCTTGAGGGGAGGTTGCATCAAGTACTCTTTATTCAGAATTTCATAAGTGATCTTAGTGTTATTTCAAAACCAGTTTAAACCCTTATTTATAGAAAAGGCATAAAATCTATCAACCCCCTTTGGAAAGTGGAAGACATCTTCAATGTTGTGTGGCCTAATGTCGAGAACAATGTATCCTATTTTATTCTTTACTACCCTCTCATTAGGAACATATGGTTGTGTGAGGGTCATGATCAGGTCTAAGGATAGGATGGATACATGATGTGTTGTAGCATTGACCAGAATTGAGAGTACAAGGGAAGTGCAGTCAACCGATCTTCAGTTAGGATTGATACACCTAGAGAGAAAATCATTCCAGTTCACGTTCCCGATATCAGTGTCTATGACCTCATTGTGGAGATTCCCAACCATTGAAGGAACATGATACCTTTTGAATAGGTACTTCATTGGTGAGATAGCTATTTTCTGGTATTTTGCAAGAAAACATGCAACTATCAGCCAACATTTATTGAAAACATCTAGAAACTAAACAAACAAGTCTAAGTGAACCCAGCGAATCAAACCCATAAGCGTGAAACCAGAAAAGGAAAGTCCATATGTTCTTTTCAGAGTTTCAAGTGTGCAGACATTGAAGATAAGATTGACCTCTAAAGGCCAAAAGGGAAAAAGATTAAATCTATGAGGAAAATGAAGGATTTTGGAGTTTTGGACTGTGAAAATATGATGGATATGTCAGTGAGCAAATGTGAGAAAGGAAAAAATGGTTTGGGAGGTGTACAAGGGAAATTTTAGAGTTGCAGAGATGGAGGGTGGTATCAGAGGCCAAAAGGCCAAAAATGTAAAATGAGTGATGCCCTCTTTGTCTTCAGCCTCTATGGAGTTTTGGTGATTCTTAGTAATTTTGACGATCAAAAGTTTGATCCTAGTCATTTTCCTATGATCCTGCCGAGTTCGAAGCTGCTCAAATATTTCAGCCTTTCAAGGGCCAAAAACTGTGACACAAACAAGACTCAAGAGGAAACCCTTAATAACTAAACCTAAGGCCCTCGAAATTGATGGGATACAAACAACAAAAAACCTAACAAAATATATCCAAACAGAGCCCTAACTAAACCAAGACCACAAAAAACAAGGAAAGAAAACAAAAACCAAAACACTCAAAGAGAAAATAGACCAACCAAAATCCTACCTACTAACCAAGAGGGAGGGAAGACAATTATGGGATGAGCTCCAAGAAAAGGATGTGAAGCACATGAGCAATCACCAGCTGATAAATCAGAAGACAAAAATTACTGAGGGAAGAAAGGAAAACTTAGAGCTCGGAAGATAAAGTCGTATAATGAAGGAAAAAGAATCCCTTCCTCACTTTTATAAACCTGAGATCATATGATGTCATCATTTGGTTTCACACTTTCAGACACCAAAAGTGTGAGGCCCATGAGTCATGTGTCATTAGACTTTCAACATCCTAAAGTCCGATAGGAATTTTATCCTTATAGCGCGGGGCTTTGGGGTTTTGGTGTTTTAGGTTTTCTGACCTTTGAACCTTTAATGAACACTGAAACCCTAAAATTTCAAAAAACCATTTTAGGGAAAGGCTTATGCTCTGAAAAATCAACCAAGAGACAAAACTAGGGAACCAAAAAGAAAAAAACAAGGGAAAAAAAGAAGGCGGGTCTCCATGGCCAAGTGGCCAAAATAGGGTGTGGGTTGTTGAACCACAATAGTGTCATTTGTTACAATGATATTTACAATGATTATAATCACTCCACCATGATGGTTTTACTTGAGGTTCATATGGTCTCGCCTCTGGTAAAGTCCAAAGTTTATTGGCAATAAGTGTTCTTAGGGATGACTCAAGTGTTTCCTCCAATGTATTAAACTTTCTCCGTGGTCCTGGAGTAAATTGAGCCATAAAGTTTGGTTTAGGCTTGGTACTTCCTTGAATGTTGTTGAAAGAGTTTGTGTTGTTAAAAGAATTATTGGGAGATTGGTTAACATTATTAGCTTGACTAGTGGAACCACTTGAAATATTTAAGGGTTTTGGTTTGAGATTGTGAGCTTCCACTACTCTGTCATTGAATAAATTCTTGTTGGTATTCTTCATCCAAAACTTTGGTTTATCATTATTATTATTGTTTGAAGAATTGTTATTTAAGTTATTATTGTTGTTTTAAAAGTTTTTATTATCCTTGTAGAGCTTTAGTTCCCTATTTCCTACTAAAGCATCCTCTATTTGGATTTTGTCTTCTATCAATTTTTCAAAACTTAATGGAAAATTAAGTTGTAACTTGAATTTCATTATTGTAACCAAGTTGTTTATAAATATATCCATTTTTCCCTTTTCAAGTACACTTTGTGGATATTTAGCAAAGATTATTCTCCATCTTTGTAGAAATGTCAAAAGGCTTCCCCATTTATTTTCTTTGTATTGCATAGGTCCAACATAGTAATTTCTTGTTCAATGTTGGAGGAATGTTGATTAATAAATTTGGATATCAATTCCTCAAAAGTCTTTATACCCAGAGGTAACTTTGAAAACCATTCCATTGTTGATCCACCAAGGCTTTGGGGAAACAACCTCCTCAAATAGGTAGCTTCATGGATAAATTCCATGCTTAATGTGTCAAATTCCCTTATCTGGTCTTGTGGGTCTGTTGTACCCATATATTTTTCATACTTAGGAAATACCATGTTTTGTAGAAAAGGTTTCATAACTAGGTTTTTATAAAAAGGGAATGAGATAATGGATTCGATTGAGAATTATTTTGGGGAAACCACTTTCTTCATTTTATCCATTTGAGCTTGTAGGGATTTGATTTTTTGATTCATGACTTTTAAAGGAGTGTCTTCTTCCTCATCCATTGTTAATTTGGATGTGTCAAAATCATGAGGAAGTTTTAACCCTAATTGAGATAAAGTGGACATATCTATCTTTGTTTCTTTCTAAGATCTTTTCCATCATATTTATAAACATAGGGTTTTGAGCCACTTCATCAACCTTTCCTTTGGTTAATTATTCATTATGATTATCATTAATTTCCCCAATATTATTAGATTCAGGCCATGGATTAGTTTCCATTGGGACCTCTTCCAATTCTTCCTCTTGATTTTTCCCTTGAAAGGTTTGATAAGGATAATGGGGAGTCTCATCTAGATAAGGTATTTATTCTCTTATAATGGTTTTGTCTTCTTGTAAAGACAATTTAATGTGATGAGATCTTGTCCAAACCAACACGAAAAGGAATTGTAAATCTTTGTTGAAAAAGTATCCTTTTGAGAAGAATAATGTTTTTTTATGAATTTTGGATCTTTTAAATGGATTTTTTATTTTTTCAAGATCATGTATCATCAAGCATAGAAATAAAAAATACACATGTTTTCTAACCTCTAAAAAGCTACACATAAAAGTGTATATTCTCGAATGTTTTTGACAAGGTCTCCAAAAGAAAACACTTCAATCAATCTACCTATTGTCAATTTGGTTCAACATGGTTTAAAAAGGTAGGCTTGTTAGATTAACTAGTTTTTTATTTTTATTTCCAAACAAGAATATCAAATGAATCATACAAGGAACACCCAGTCGCGCAAGTACGATTGAGGCCTATAGCCCTACAAGTCCATTCATTTGATATTCTCTCTCTAAGTTTTTCAAATTAACCGAGGTCTTTATTTATAGTGGGTGGAATAGGTTGGCTTCACCTTTTTCCCACTCTGGGTCGTCCCTCTCACCAGATTTATTAAAGCAAATCTTAGGAGGCAGGCCCACTAAAGTTCTAGCATGTTTATGGAAAATGAGAAAATTGAAATAAGAAACAAGTCTAGGAGTTTGATTACCCTAAGAAGGGTAAGAGAATATCCCTACTATTTTCACCTTAAAAACACAATTAACATGGTTCAATTCCAAGACTTTTAATCTAAAGGGACTAAAGCACATTTGGATTTTTGATTCCCTTAAAAAGTGAAGCATATACCTAATGCCTTTTGTCCACAAACGTGAAGGCTTCCATTTTAGTGTTTTTCATTCCTTAACCTTTCTTTATATTGTCAAATTTAGCATGTTCGACATTTTGATCAACTTGAAAATTTGAGAGCACAGGCCTAATTCTTCCTTTGTAAAACAATAATAGGATTCTAATTAGCTAGATTTCAATTTTTGAAAAGTCACAAGTTAAGAAAATGACTTGAATTTAAAAGGATTTAGAACTCACCTTATTCAAATCTTATGCACATTTTTTAGAATGTTTTATGCTTTTCAATACATACCTTGGAAATCGTTCCTTCTTCAAAGCATCACCTTCACAAACATTAATTCAACACAAACCAATCCAAAGTGAAGAAAATCACAAGTATTTGCATCAACTTGAAGGAATTTTGAAATTGATTTGATGAAAAGATCTAAAAATCCGGAGAAGCATTATAGTTGATCATAGGGATATTGTAAAAAGATTGATACAAATTTAGTATTTTAATGTAATGATTATATGCTTTAATAACCTTAACACCTAAGTCATCAATGACAGTTGCATTATGAACTTCATTTGTAAACTTTTCAAGCCTCTTTGCCTCCTTTTCCTTGTAATAACTAGGATTTTGAACCGCAAGCTTCTTCACTTTGCTGTGTTTTTCCTTCTACAAGTCATTTTTAACCAATTTATATCAAAGATTTATCAATTAAAGCTCAAAATGTGTAGGTGCTACAAAGCATAGGAGCTATAGAAAATTGCAAAAGCGCAACAAGATCTTGCATAAGAGCTATAGAAACTTGCAAAAGTGCTACAGAAAGTTGCAGAATTGTAAAAGAAAGTTGTAGAAGCTCTAAAAGACAATTAATAGGTGTTGGAAGATTAATCATAAGCACAAAAAAAATTTGTAAATGCTAAATCATGGTGTAGAAGTGCTGAAAGAAGTTGCAGAAGGACTGAAAGGTTATGCAGAAGTGCTACAAAAAGTTGTATAGGCTCTAAAAGAAGTTGCAAAAGTGCCACAATTTAGTGCAGAAGCGTTGAAACTCAATAATATGCCAATTGCAAATTTTTGGTGTATAGGTGCTGTAGAATGTTGCATAGGAGTTGCAAGGAAGTGTATATGAGCTACAAGGTAGTGCAAAAATGCTGCAAACAATGCAAAGACATTGCAAGACAGTGTAGAGGCCCTACAATAAGTTGTACAGGCGCTATTTTAATGAATATGGACATGCAAAAGAAAATTTGCAATAAAAACTCACTCAAAATCACTAAAAAATGTAAAATACCATCATGAAACTTTAATTCAACTACTTAAACTCAAATTGACTAATTAGGATATTTGAAATATAAATACTCAAGAATGTCTCATGTTTCTCTAATTAGAAGGACAATATGAATGATCTCACCTGAAAATAAGCAATCCTCAAGTGACAACCTCTAAAATGAGAGTGAAAGTGATATGCAATTATGCTAAATGATGTATTGAATCCTAATTATTCTATTGCAATGTTATATTAAATGTAAATTACTCCAAACATGGATGCAAATTGGCTATAATGATGATGCAAATGAAAGTGAATGTGAATTCATTCTTTGCACTAAGAAATGCATTCTATTTATAGGATTTCCCCAAGGGTAGGGGGTAGATGGATTTAACCATGGTTAGATGAGAGGGGTCGAGTTGTGTTTCAAATAGGGGGACAAGATGACAAAATGAGTGGCGAGGATAGAAAAGGCTAAATGAGTGGCTAAGATAGCAAATCTTGGAGTGATCCATGTGCTTTCAATTCTCTCTTCTCATTAGCTAATTGAATTTTTGTCCCCTTTGTGGTTGTTGAAAGTATTTAAGAATATATTAATTCATACAATTAATTAAATTATCCATGTAGGGGGCTAAGATGGGTTGGATTTGATTTAATTGATTTGAACTGTATAACCAATTTAATAAATCAATTACATATTTTAATTAATCCCTCTTAGCTTGAAATTAATTAATTAATTACTTTATTATTTAAACCATAATATTGACTTGAGTTGACCACTTTGACTTTGGTTGACCAATTTAGGGTGCATTTAGGGTGTAATTTTTTTTGTCTAATAGATCGAGTGTGTGCATCAAATGATAGATCCTTGCCAACTAGGATTGACCCCAAAGTCTCTTAGGATTGACTCAAAGAATTTTGAGTTATTTTTTGCACACTTTTAACTTCTATATTCTATCATAGAATTAAGAGCTAAATGAATGCATCCCCTATTTATGTTTCACATTTATTTTATTTTTGTTATTAACTACCCAACTTGTTTAAATCTAGGTTAATTGTACTTATTACTGTTATTCATTTAATTTAATTAAATTTTAGGTTAAATAAATTAATTCCTTTACAATTGTAAATTACGCATTACATTTAATGTTTTATTATTATTATATTCTACTAAATTAAATTATACTTAAAAGAAACAATAAATAAAAAATAAAAAATAATTATACATAGTAGAAAGTTTAAAGATTTTTTTTTAAATTATTCTTTGTTATGTAAAACTTATTTAATTCAAATGCATGCTTCCTTATCATGTTGTAATCTATTTATTCTAATAATATATTTGTCAATATCTATGTTATTAAATCATTTATCTTAAATACATTAATTTATTTAATTACTTTAATCAATATTTAAATTATAAAATAATCTCCATTTTTTCGTTCAAAAGCATATTACTTACATATATGAGTGATTGTTAATGTACCAATTAAGAAAACAAAATCTAGACATGTCAAAATCTCAAACTACACAAATATGAAAGAATGAGACTTGAAAATGAAAATTAGATCACATCTAAATCAAATTGAATGAAAATGAAGGATGGTACATGGTAATCAATTTAGTTATAATATAAACATAAAATTTTAGGTGGAAATGGGGAAAAAACCTTTTTATTTTCTTTCTTAAGAAAGTTAGGGTTATTGTAGGTTGTCATAGATCTAAGGGCTTACATTTGTCTTTATCCAATCATGTGGAATTGATGCATAAACCAATAATAGCTGATTTTATATTCATTCTAATTAGTATCTTTAATTAGTGAGCCTAATCTATGGTAGGGTCCCATGTGTCTAAAGGCCCCCACTTTATTTTAACACTATTTGCTAATTATAAGTGATGAAATTTAATATTCAATTTTTCTATTCTCACTTAACCAAGTAAACAACAAGATTAGAATTATTAAATGAAACACTCTACTGGAAATATAAAATAATTGTTATATTGTATAAACAACATATAATTTGTGTAAATAAATGTTAGATTGTGTTACAATAGAATTTAGAGATGTAATATATTAAATCAATAAATGCACTCAAATAAAAGTTAATCTTATTTGAGCATTTATTTAGTATTTTTAAATTTGAATGTATGATTTGTGATAGATGCATGAATAATTAGCATGCCTTTGTAATTATATAATCATTAATATGATAAATTAAATATCGATCACCATGGTCTCATCTTAACGACATGTACTTGTCATTTAGTTAAACTATTAGGATAGTTGTAGAGTAATTATCTCAGTTAGGTGGCTTATTGCATGCCTAAACTTAGTAGTTTATCTTTATCATTTTGGGTATGTAGAAGGGAATCCTTATATCTAAATTACGTTATTCTCTTTTCTCACCTTTAGGGTGGTATGCCGATAATTTCATATTACATATTGTCATTCAGTGCACCTAGATTCTACTTGAAAATGTAAGTGATTTTTTTAAAAAATTGCGGGGTTGTGCCATTTTTCACTAGTGTAAAAAGTGGGCATTACAATAGTAAATCCCCTTAGGAGGGTTTTCCAAAGATAAATTGACCTAAAAACATGATAATTCTCTTAGTATATCTAGCTACTATTAACTTTACACATATTTGGGTACTAGGGATCAAGTGTATGCATTAAATGATAGATCCTTGCCAATTGGGATGCATCCCAAGTCACTTAGTATTAAATCATAAGAAGTTTTGAGTTTGTTCTAATTCTAAGAATTAGCACTAAAGACATAATGAATTAACTTTACAAACTTTTATCTTCTATACTCTATCATATAATTAAGAGCTAAATGAACCTATCCCTCTATTTAATTATTATATTTTTCATTATTAACTACCCAACTTTGATGGTGTCGCTAAAGATGGTAAGGCTTCCAGAGGAGGTGTTATTAGGAATCATGATGGAGCTCTCATTTCTTCCTACAGAGGTCATCTACATGACTTTACCAACAATCAGGCCGAGGGCATGGCTCTTCCATGGGGAATTAAAATTTTGTTATCTATAGACATTATGTTAGAATTAATAATCTTTCCTTAGTGTATTATTGAAATTTGGATAAGCCAAGGTATAATTAAATGTATTTTTGTCCTCTAGTACAAGTGGGAGGACAATTCATTTATTTTATTTCCTTTATTAAGAAAATTAGCTTATTCCTCCTTAAGAGGATTCTCACACTTGGCACACACTTAATATGAATGAGAAAAAAACCTAAGAAATAATAAAAATAGAGAGAGAGAGTGGAAGAAGCTCTTTAAAATATCTTCATCATAGATCATTCTTCATTTTTTCATTATGCATTGCGCATTATGCATTGTTGGAAATGAGAGAGGAGCATCTCTTAAATAGAGATGAGAGAGAGGAGTTAGAATGTAACTCCTAAGTATATGAATGCCACCATTCATAAGTGTGTGTGACAAGTGTCAATATCCTTTTAAGGAGGAATTAAATAAATAAGAAATTGTATAAAAAGAGTTGTCCTCCCACTTGGACTAGAGGAAACATTACATCGAGGATACCTTGGTTTATCCTTAATAAGTTATACATACAACCAAGGAAAGATAAATTTCTAACAAATTGAGACCTTGGACATTAAAGGATATTATTTTTTGATAATTGAAGCCACTAAAGGAACTAGAACCCCTGGGTGCACTGTTCAAGGTATAACTGAGGATATCCAGACCCTCCTCAATGGGTTTGATGATTTTACCATCCAAAATACTTATAGGGAAGGCAATGTTCTTGTTGATCACATGACCTCTTTAGGTCTGGACCAAGCTAGTTTAAGATGATAGAGAAAGGAATGTTCTCTACTCACTGCAATGATTCCCTTTATGAGGAAAGACAATCCAAACTTAATCCCATCATGTTGCACAATAATTTTCACTGGACTGTAATTTTGGGCTTCTTGGTTTGGTATGGTGTTGTTGGCGGGATTTCAAATTTCCACCTGTTGGCAAGTGGCCCATTTTGGATTGTATAGAGGTTTTCATTTATGGAAAAATACTCTTGTGTATGGTCACTTGGAGTGAAACTTAGTTTTGATATTCAGTTCTTAAAAAATGACGAAGTCCAGGAAGTGGTTTACTAGGTATAGAAGTATAGTTTTGATCAACGAGCACTGTATATGATGAAATAAGTCATGAGAGCTTAGAGGAAGGTACTTTGGGATACAATAGACCTTCAATTAAGGTCACTTGTGTTTTGGAGCTCATTTTAAAGAGTTATATCCTATTGAAGTCATGCAAAGATAGTATGGCAGTGAAACAAAGCAGTTGAATGGTCCTGATGATTAAGGAAGTATAGTGTGTAATCTAGAAGTGCTAAGTTGGATTTGGATTGGATCCTACCCCAATTTTTTTATAGTATGATTTCTAAATATGAAATTGATAATTGGATAAGTTTTGGACACATTTGGGAATGTTCTTGAGATCTGACTGATTATGAGATCAGGTATATATGAAGATGTTTTTAGATGTGAAGACATGAATGAGATGTGTAGATGCATAGTGATGTCAGAATTAGATAGAAGTTGATGCAAGATATAATTGGGACTACTTGAGCATAGTAGATGCTTGTATAATTCACCTTTGGTAAAGCATTGTAACAAAACAATTTTTCTGATTGTAAGAGTAGTGTGCTCAGTGTATACCCCTAATAGGGTTTTCTATTCCTTTAACAGGGAAATGTACTAATGTAATATTCAGCTCCTAACAGGGCTAGGTCTCCTAACAGGGACACTATGCTTTTAGTGCATAATTTGTGGGTACCATCCCCATCGGGGTTTTCCCTTGGCCAGGGTTTGGACCCGTGAACAAAATCATGGTGTTAAGAGTTATCTTCTTTATGTGTATGTTCTTTTCATTTCAGCTATTGTATGGTTAAGTTGGAAATTATTAATTTTGAATTTAAAGTGTTGTAATACTAATTCAACCCCCCTCTCAGTATTACCTAATCCTAACAATTGGTATCAGAGCTTATGGCCCTTGGAGAGAAAGTCCAACAGCTTAAGGGAGATCTAGATGGATTCAGATAGTTTGGAAGAAAAATTTGAAGCAAAACTCTAAGAACTTGATAAGGCTAAAGATGAAAAATGGTGATTTGAAATTCAAATTGAGAATTGCAGAAGGTTTCATCAAGAAAATCAAACAACTTGAAATTTCCAAGAATTAAAGGCAAGATCTTATGGAAAAGATAAAAGAGGATTCAGATAATGATCATTAGATCAGGTCAAACAACTTGAACAAGAAAAAGAAGAATTGAAGTAGGAACAAGAAACTAATTCTATTCAGATGGCTAAAGAAATTCAACAAAAAAGATGAAAGAACCAAAATTGAAGAAATCCTGAAGAATGAAAATGTTTAGATGGGAAAGATGCAGATTGAGCTTGATGACTACAGGACCAAATCATAAAAGGAGAACTTGTTGAAGCTAAGAACCACATTGAAAAAATTCATATGAGCAGTGACAAGATTGATGAATAGAGAGAGAGATTTGGCTTCAATGAAGCTGAATGTTACAAATAAAATAAGAAAAATCTAAAGAAAAGATAGATGAAGAAAGACCTATAAAAGAAGAGCCTAGAAAGAAGTGTTATCTCTATAGAATATTTTGTTGTCATTAGTTTAGACAAATGCATATGAGTCAGAAGATTCAATCAGTGAAAAATAGAAAAGAAAATATATGAGCAGTTAGTAATGTACACCAAGAAAGGTAGTAAATTTGTCAAAGCGCAGACACTACACTGAGAGCACATAGTTTATCGAATACCGAGAGAATAGACAATACATCGAGTTGACAGTTACCAAGTACTATAAGAGAAAGTTAACCGAGCTAAGAGAAGTTACTCTACCGAGTTACTTAATGGATTGTAAAGTGATAAGGACACATGTAATACATTGTTATAGTATTAATTGTGATTCTACAATGCACAAAGATGATTTATTTACACGATCAATGATCAAAATAATTCAAAGAGAAGATCTAAGGAGCAGATTAAGCAGTTAATCAAAGATTTCTATTTCCAAGAAAAACACCAAGTATCGAGGTAAAAGTGACACAGTCACCGAGCAAAAAAGAAGATCTAACAGTCAAAATAATTTATCAACGACCTAACACATAAGATTAAGAGGAAATAAATATTATACTTAAAGGATGATTTATAGATCATAAGAGAGACGACATATGAGAAAGAGATAGAGTACATAGAAGGATGTTATTGAAGAATAGTTATCAGAGTAGAGTGCACCGAATTGATATTTTTCTACAACAGAGAAAATTTGAGCAGTGTTACAGATTGCATTTGAGGTAACACAATATTTCACAGCACAGAGAGTCTGATCAACATTTGTAATTGATGTATTATAATAGACATTTATAAGTTATTAATACTATTGTATTGAGAGCTAGAAATCCCAATACTAGGTAGATCTTAACCAATCTGATATTTTTAAAACCTTTAACATGGTACATCTCTAAGTGTTGAGATTGTAAAATCCTCTAACCAGGTAGACATAACAAGTCTTTGTATACTCTTAACTAGGTAAGCTATCAAAATGGCTAAACTATGTAAGCTCTAACCGAGTACCCTTTATACCGCAGTTAGTTAAGGTTGTGGGTATCATCCACACCATAGTTTTGTCCTCTAACCAAGGATTTCCATGTAAACAAAATAATGGAGTTATGAGTTCATTTACTTGAATGTTTTCATGTTATGGTTTATAAGTTTTATATTAGTTTTATTTCAAGTTATTGAATTTGGTAAACAATAGAAACAATATATAGTTTAAGTTATAAATTTTTTTTGTGGTATTTATTCACCTCTCCCCTCTTAGTCCCAAATTTCCATAGTCATTCCAACAATTGGTATCAAAGCTTCTACTCTTGAGTTATAGGGTTTGACCACCTGAGAGTTAAAGATCCTAGTTATGGAAATTTTTTGGAAATTAATAAGAATTGATGGTTTTGAATCTGAGTTGGAAAGTGCAAGAGAGTTAATCATTGATCTGAAGAAGAAACTTGAGAAATATGTAAGGGTTAGACTAAAAATTTATGATGAACTAAAGCTTACATAAGAAGAAGTTGATACACTTGAAACATCATCTGAAGGCAGTATTACTGATGAAACCAAAATAGCTATAAAAGAACTACTGGAAAAGAATGATACACTTACCGAGCAGTTGGACCTAATTAAGATAGATCTTGAAACCAACATGATAAGAATGATTGAATTGATTGAAGGAAAGAGGATTACTGAAGATGAAAAGAAAATGGAAGAAGATGATAAAAGAGAAGTTGAAATGAAGTTATTGGAAAAAGATAATGAGATCATGAGAATGGTACAAGTTCACTATGACATGATTGATCAAATTCTGAGTGCAAATCAAGATAAAACTAGAAAAAAATTTAATAATCAAGCACTGAAAGATGAAATTGAAAGAATGGATCAAATATTGAAAGCTGAGAAAGATGCAAATGCAATACTAAAAACAAACGAAGAAGCACTGAAATTGCTGGATCAACAATTCAAGAATTAGAAGCAAAGAAATGACAAAATAGGTATTGGATTCAAAGAGGACAACAAAATTGAGAAAGGATAATTATCAAAAGAACATAAAGATGAAAGTACTGCATCCCCACCAAGACAAAAAAGGCCAAGTTGCAATTATTGTGTGAAGCCTAGACATATTGCTAATGTATGTAGGAGAAAGAAAGGTAAATCACCGAGTACACCTAAGTTTGATGGTTATTATTTTAGATGCAGTAGGTATGGACATCAAGCATTTGAATGCAGAACTAATCTTGCTAACAACACAAGGAAACCTAAGTTTGATGGTTACTACAAGAATTGCAATAAGTTTGGGCACAAAGGTGAAGAGTGCATAATAAAGAAAAGAAATGACAATAGGAAGCCTAACCGAGAGAATTCTAAAACCAAACGAGTAGGAATTTCCATACTATGGGGCTATAATACAAGAATTTCATGTTTATCATGTGGAAGGTATGATCACTTTGATGCAAATTGCATGTTGATATTCAAAAGGAACAATAGAAGAGCATGGAGAAATCCTAACATGGCATGTTTTAATTGTCATAAGGTAGGACACCTTGTGAGGAATTGTAGGTATCGAGGTGATGGACCAACCGAAGATGAATCTGAAGTAAAAGACCCTACTAATATTGAGGAAATTGAAGAACAAATGAACAGAACCTAGAGGATAAAGACTCAGGATGAAGGGAAGTCATTCAGAAGCACTGACTAAACCATCTCTACCGAGGTTGGTTTCACCAAGATCCACCTAGTCGGTGAGAGGTATGTAGGAACTACATGCTTATAATAAATCATACTAAAGATCCATATCAACACATTGAGATGCAATTGGATAAGTTGTACAAGTTTTGGATGAATGTTGTTATATATAGTTATTTTGTTTAACTTGGTTGAGAAAAGTAACTATGCAGTTAGTATAAAGTTAAAAGGGGACTCAAAAAGTGCATTTAATTCACCTTAATAGAGCCATTGGAAACCCTAATTGAAGAAAAGTATAAATTGGTCATTTTTCAATTCATGTGAACCTAACATTTTTAGAAGAACATCAAGCACATTTGCAGAGTGACTATCTTGAGTGAATTCAAAGTGACTACGAGGTATTTCTGAATCTTTGCAAGAGTTTTAAGAAGCATTTGAGATTTTTTCTAAGCTGTGTTTGTAAAGTCATGGTTTGTCAAAACATGCCCTAGTTTTTTTAATCAAAGAATTTGAAGTTATCAGTGGCACAAAAGTTACAAACACCTATAGTTGTGAAGGAAGTAGAACCAATGAATCTGAAATATAGATTACCCCCAGCTATAGCTGTTGAGACAGATATGATGGGAGCCCTATCTTTGATACCACTGAGAGTTATATGAATTCAAGATGTACACACATTCATACATTGCAAGTTGAGGATTTGTGAGAAGTGGAGATAGATACATCATTCAACAAGTTGTGTGAGAATGGGAAAGTGAAGGATGAACATATTCACCTAGAAGCAAAAGGTTTGACACATGTTGTTCACTTACCAAGGGTTTTTAAGATAGAATGGATAAGAATGGTACTTGGTCTAGTACATGACCAACTCATGTGGTTGGATGAACCTGTGAAGATCACTAAGGATATATTATATATCATTACTAGATTCCCCATCGAAGACAAGCCCAAGGTCACTAAGAAAATAAAAAAAAGGTAAGCTCCCCGAGCTCACTAAAGTACAATGAGAAAGAAGAGGGATGAGAATATCCATAGTGATAGACCTTGAGTTGCGGTATGCTTGCAATATCTTATCATACCGAGTGTTCCAATCATCTCAAGTGGATAGTATACCATGCAGAGAAGTGGATTTGGCATTCAATCTAGTAAATAAAGGAATTAAATTGGATGTATGTGAAATCTTGCTGAAGTAATTAGAAGACAATATGAACACAATTAGGAAAGCAAAGACTAACACACTGAAGTTTGGTTCGTTATTGGTATGTATATTATTCTATTGTCAGAATTAATTTCCCTCCATTGGAGATGTAGTTTGGATCCCCAAAAAGAATGAGTATATACAAAGTTTAGGAGATAATTTTGATGCTATCATGTCTGAATATTTTCTAAATTTCTAAGAAATAATGCACAAGAGGTATAGGATACCACCTCAACTAGTTGAAAAATATCAAGATAATATTTGTTTTGAGGTTGACACTGACACTTGTATTATCAAGGTTGTTGAGCCTAGAACCAAATGGATACAACCAAAAAGTTATGAACTAGATATAGATATTGGATCACAACAGATTGAAGCACTAATTGCTAAACCTATTGATCCCAAAGCTAAGAGGTATGGCACTTATGAAGAATTGAAAGTAAGGAATAAGAAGAACATAGTGATACCCAAAGTGTTAGAATAGTCCCAAAGGATAAATGAGAGGGGGGGGAGGGTGAATAAATTATCAATAAATTTAGTTCTTTAACTTCAGAATACAACAAGTAAATGCTTAATCAGATAACATAGTACACAACACACAATTTAATTACAGGGAAACCAAATGGTAAAAACCCTGGTGGGAATTAGCACCCACAATAAACTATACTTGTTTGTAGTAATCCCTATTAGAAGATATTTCAACCCTGTTAGGAGTTGTACATTACAATGAAATAAGTATAGTGACCTGGTTAAAGGTCAGACCCTGTTAGGAGTCTTTTACAAATAAGCCTGTTAGGGGTGGTGGACTCACTGTCCAAAACCTCACTGCTTGATGGTGAAGGCTACAACCTTCTGTATAACAAATATGCACTATATCTGATGATGAACTATAGAGTAGACCTGCTATCTTGATCAATTCCAGTGTATTACAATCTTTCACTTCTTCTTCACATAGACTCTTGATGAATGAACCAACTCTGATAATCTGCTCTGTACATCTTTCTTCTCTTTTCGTATCATTCACACTTAGCGTGTCACCTTTGACTTGCTATAAGTATCTTCCTCATAGTATGAGATCATGGGACCTACAAGACAACTCTTCATAAAATCCTTGTTGGCTCTACTAAGCACGCAAGCATTATTACAACCGCGCAAGTATAAACCAAATAGACGTGACACTTCACTAAGTTGGCCTCACCAATTTAACTCTAACTTTGCAATCTTCTTGAAACACATTTGGCACCTTTGGATTAATATCATCAACTCATAACTAATCATGAATACACACACACATATATAGAAGATAGGCGCAACTCAAGAAACACGTGATATACGTTGGCCCTAAACCGTTACACTTCAAGAACTGTAACTACAATAAAATAATTACATAACTTTACTGAAACATCATATTTGCATCTGTGTGTATGAACATAACATAATAAACATGTCAAAAACATGTATCTATCCACACAAGTCTTCATATCATCATTCAGATAAGTACATACATAATTACTACTGTGTATTATATGTTGTCATCAATGACAAACATACAATCAATCAACTGCTCAGAATCAAATCCCCAACAATCTCCCCCTTTGACATTGATGGAAACATATGATATAAAAAACACCCTCTGTTCATGGTGTCCTCTTTCTTTTACAATCTTCTCAATATCCTGATCAAAGATTTCTCTAAACTGCTACAGTTCCTCTGTCTGTGTTTTTATTCCATGTATATACTCCCCCAGAGTATATGCTCCCCCTTAGTACATACTCCTCCTTACTATATACTCCCCCTTTGACATCAATGGCAAAGGGCACCATAGTCTTTTAGGTACAGGTACTACTCCAAAACTAGAGTAGTCAACCATTCATCAGTCACTTAATGACTGATGTCTTTGCTGCTTCTTCTAAATAGACTTAGGAGAGGGAATTACTCCCAACTTCTCCCTAAGATACTCAAAAGTATCCTTTGATAAGGACTTTGTGAAAATATCTGCCAACTATTCTTTGGTGTTCACATAGTCCAATTTAACTTCTTTGTCTACAACCTTTTCTCTTAAGTAGTGGTACTTGATCTCTATGTGTTTTGTCTTTGCATGCATCACAGGGTTCTTAGACATGTTGATAGTGCTAGTATTATCACAATGAATAACAATAGGATAATCAACCTGAATGCCAAAGTCTTTAACCATCTGCTTGATCCAAACCATGGTTGAACAATTCAGTGCTGCTGCAACATATTCAGCTTTTGCTGTTGACTGAGAAATACAGTTTTGCTTCTTGCTTATCCAAGAAACCAACATGTCTCCAAGGAATACTGCTCCTCCTGAAGTGCTCTTCCTGTCATCAATACAACTTGCTCAATCTGCATCTGTATACACATGAATCTTTACATTCTATGATTTAGGATACCATAAACCATAGTCTATAGTTCCCTTTAGATATCTGAATATCCTCTTGATTGCCATTAGGTGACTCTGCTTGGGTTCAGCTACAAATCTTCCAACAATGCCAACTGCATTAGATATGTCAGGTCTAGATTGAG
>MU227817.1:4144828-4167183 GCA_018584345.1 Thuja plicata
AGTATTTCCTTCACATATTTAGACTAATTAATGAATATACCTTTATCTATTTGCTTTACATTTAGTCCCAAAAAGTATTTTATAGGACCAATCATACTCATTTCAAATTCATTCTGCATTTCTTTTGTAAATGCTTTATTGAGCTTGTCATTACCCCCAAAGATAATGTCATCAACAAATATAGCAACTAACAATAATCCATCAGGTGTTTCTCTTGTGAATAGGTTATAATGTGCTGCTCCTTTCTTGAATCCAATCTTGGTAAGATAACCATCAAGTCTCTCATACCAAGCTTTTGGGGCCTGTTTAAGACCATAAAGTGCTTTCTTTAATTTGCATACCATGTCTAGTTCATCTGGAAGATTAAATCCTTCAGGCTGTTCAATGTAGACTTCTTCATTCAAATCACCATTTAGAAAAGCTGATTTTACATCCATTTGATAAACTTTAAATTCTTTGAATGTTGCATATGCCAAAAACAACTTTATGGCTTCCAGTCTTCTCACAGGGGCAAATGTATTAGTGTAGTCTATTCCTTCTCTTTGTGCATATCCTTTACATACCAATCTTGCTTTGTTTCTTACCATTGTACCATCTTCATTCATCTTGTTTCTGAATACCCACTTTGTTCCAATCACATTTTTGTCACTAGGTCTAGGGACCAATTCCCATGTATCATTTTTAATCATCTGATCTAATTCTTCTTTCATTGCATTCTTCCAATCAGAATCATTACAAGCATTTTCAACACTTAAAGGTTCAATCTGTGAAAGTAAACATACCTCTTCATCCATTGCTAGACCTTTTACTTTAGATCTGGTCAAAACATTGCTGCTCTGATCTCCAATGATGTCATCTTTGGAGTGGTATCTGGATGTTAATTTTGGAACCTTAGGCGTGTCTTCTTCTTCTGTAATTTGTGATTCTTCTCTGCTTGATTTAGGGTCATTGCATGAGACGTCAATGCAATCAAACATTTCTTCAATAACAGTATCTTTGCTGCTAGGTCTGGGTTCATCTTGAATCATAGGTGCATATTCATAGTACCTCTCTTGAACCATAAACTTTTCATCAATCTTAACATGCTTGCTTTCAATTATCTTCTTTAATCTCAAATTGAAACATCTATATGCTTTTCTTTTAGTAGAATAACCAAGGAAAATACCTTCATCACTTCTAGCATCAAACTTACCAACACCATCATCTCTCTTGATGTAGCACTTGCTGCCAAAGATTCTAAAATACTTTACTGTAGGTACATTTCCAAACCAAAGTTCATAGGATGTCTTATCTGCGCCTGGCCTCAATTGAGTTCTGTTAATAGTATATACTATTGTGTTCGCTACATCTCTCCAATATGTGTGCACAACTTTTCCTTCAATCATCATAGTGCGCGCTGTATCAAGTATGATCCTATTCCTCTTTTCTGCAATCCCATTCTGCTGAGGGGTTCTAGGTGCACTCAACTATCTTTTAATGCCATGTTCTTCAAAATAATCATAAAACTGATCAGAGGTGAACTCTCCTCCTCTATATGATCTCAGACATTTTAGTTTCAGTCTGGATTCATTCTCAACTTTAGCTTTGAATATTTTGAACTTCTCAAAAGCTTCAAACTTCTCCTTTAAGAATGCAACCCACATTATCCTAGAAAAATCATCAACAAACAAAATGAAATACCTTTCTCCATAGTATGATCTTGTTTGAGTAGGACCACATAAATTTGTATGCACTAGGTCCAATTTGTTCTCAACTGAGTTATGCTTGCTTCTGAAAGAACTCCTTATATGCTTACCCATAACACCTTCCCTGCATACTGTGTCAACTGGTCTTGCAATACTTGGTAGGTCTCTAATTTCCTTGACATTACTGATCTTTACTATGTTATCAAAATTGATATAAAAAAGTCTCTTGTGCCATAACCAACTGTCATACACCTTTGCAACAAAACAACTTACATCAGAATTGAGCTTAAAAACATTACCTTTTATTTTGGATCCCGATGCAATCATGTCTCCATCCTTGTTGTTAATGATGCACTTGTTGTATTTGAACTCCAAATGATAACCTTTGTCAAGTAGCTGTCCAACACTCAACAAGTTATGATGTAATCCATCAACATACAAAACATCATCTATTTTGTTCTTTCCATCCAAAGTGATAGAACCTCTACCTATGATAGGTTTAGGAGTGTTATCTCCAAATCTAACCATACCACCTTTGTATTTGTCTAGATGAACAAATCTATCTTTGTCACCTGTCATATGATGGGAGCATCCACTGTCAATGATCCAATCAGTTCTGATGTCTGCTTTGGAGATTAGGGCTAGCTCTTGTTCTTCCTTTTCATCTGCAATGTCCATTTCCTCAAGCAACTTTTCCATGTCTCTAAGGGAAATGAATCCAATTTCATCTTCTCCTAAATCTTCATTAGTTACACCTTCTTCAGCATGATAACATTCCTTCTTATATTTGGGTTTGTAATCAGATCTGAACTTCTTTACTCTTGTGGGACACTTAGATGCAAAGTGACCAATCTTGTTACATGAAAAAAATTTGAATGGAAGCTGTCCTTCATATTTTCCTTTTCCTTTCTTTTCTCTTCTAGAAATCATAGCAATGATTTCTTCAAGTTCTTCATCAAATTATTCTTTCTCATTATGACTGGAGATGTGTAAGGATTTCTTACCATGGACTGAGGCTTTGAAAGCTATTTCACTTTTAGGTTTAGTCTTCAATCTTGATATCTCAAATGCAGAGATTTTTCTGATCAAAGTCTCTCTCTTGAAGTATTGTGAGAATTGCATGGTTTCCTCTAGAATATTGATCTTTTTTTCATAGTCTGATGTTAAAGTGGTTAGCAACTTGTCCATTATATCTTCTTCTGATATTTCACCACCATTGTTTCTGATTCCAGATACTGCTTCATTTATCCTTTGGTTGTAAGCTCTAATGTTCTCTTCAGGTAACATCTCAAGATTGTTGTATTTCTTCTTCCATGTCTTCCTACATGCATTCTTTTCTTGAATATATCCTTCAAACATATCTTCTAAATACTTCCATATGGTATATGCTCTGTCAATTTTCTTGATCCAGAAAATTCACTGTCAGATAGGGCGTTGATTAGGGCTTCTTTAGCAATTGCATTATTGGTAAATGTTTCCTTTTGTTTGTTAGTAGCATCATCCTTTGCAAGGTCTTTCAGAGATGGAATTACAACTTCTTGTGTGGAAATTTCAAAGATCTCAAAGACAACACACTGTAGATGTGTTATCATTTTATTTTTCCAATCCAGATAATTTTCTCCATCAAACTTAGGGCTTTCTTCTCTGAAGTAAGACATCTGATATACCTTAAGCTATTAGACTTCTTCTCCAAGGAACTTGGCTCTGATGCCAATTGTTAGAATAGTCCCAAAGGATAATTGAGAGGGGGGGGTGAATCAGTTATCAATAAATTTAGTTCTTTAACTTCAAAATACAATAAGTAAATGCTTAATCAGATAACACAGTACACAACACACAATTTGATTACGGGGAAACCAAAAGGTAAAAACCCCGGTGGGAATTAGCACCCACAATAAACTATACTTGTTTTTAGTAATCCCTGTTAGAAGATATTTCAACCCTGTTAGGAGTTGTACATTACAATGCAATAAGTATAGTGACCTAGTTAAGGGTTGGACCCTATTAGGAGTCTTTTACAAATAACCCTGTTAGGGGTGGTGGACTCACTGTCCAAAACCTCATTGCTTGATGGTGAAGGCTACAACCTTCTGTATAATAGATATGCACTATATCTGATGATGAACTATAGAGTAGACCTACTATCTTGATCAGTTATAGTGTATTACAATCTTTCACTTCTTCTTCACATAGACTCTTGATGAATGAACCAACTCTGATAATCTTCTATGTACATCTTTCTTCTCTTTTCGTATCATTCACACTTAGCGTGTCACCTTTGACTTGCTATAAGTATCTGCCTCATAGTATGAGATCATGGGACCTATAAGAAAAATATTCATAACATCCTTGTCAGCTCTACTAAGCATGCAAGCATTATTACAACCGTGCAAGTATAAACCAAATAGACGCGGTGCTTCACTAAGTCGGCCTCACCAATTTAACTCTAACTTTGCAATCTTCTTGAAACACATTTGACACCTTTGGATTAATATCACCAACTCATAATTAATCATGAATAAACACACACATATATAGAAGATAGGATCAACTCAAGAAACAAGTGATATACGTCAGCCCTAAACCGTTACACTTCCAGAACTATAACTGCCAATAACAAAATTACATAACTTTAATGAAACATCATATCTGAGTCTGTGTGTATGAACATAACATAATAAACATGTCAAAAACATGTATCTATCCATGCAAGTCTTCATACCATCATTTGGATAAGTACATATAGAATTACTACTGTGTATTATATGTTGTCATCAATGACAAACATACAATCAATCAACTGCTCAGAATCAAATCTCCAACACAAAGTAGTCAAGAAAACAAGAAAAATGATTGATAATCTATCCAAGAAATTAAGAGTGGATAAGACAAGTGCTGAAGACACAAATGATGAGAAAGCTATTTTTGTTTTTGAAAAACAACTGGCACTTGTAACTTCACCGAGTACGAGAGGCACTGGAAGAAACACCAGATCTTCAGTGAAACCAAAGAAAAAGGAAGTTGTTGTAATAGCTCAACTGAAAGGTAAAAATTACAAGAGAACTCAAGGAGGTAAACCAACCATAAGTTCATGAAGAAAGTTAATACTTGGAAAAGACAATGAGATTGAATCTGATGAGCCAGATAAATTTGTTCCAGTGGCTTAGCTCTCATGAGCTCCACAAAGTCTTGATGAATTTTTGGAAGGATTAAAAGAATCAGGAGGATTCAGAGGATTTATAATAGTAAAGTATTTGAAGTGAAATGAAGAAGACAAGAAAAATACAGAAGATGAAGTTGTTGTGACATTAATGAGACATAGAGTGACTTCTATTGAGATTGCATATAAGCTACCTAAAGAACTCTACAAAAAAAATGATGCACGTTGGAAGTATGCAATTAGTGCTGAGAAGGAAATGAGAGAAAGCTCTCTTGTGCATACTATTCCTGACCTCACACCATCTGAGATTAAAGATGCATTGAAGAAACATTCAAAGAAATTTTTGGTTAAGGGAAGATCCCTGAGGATAATGACTGGAGACCTACAATCAATAGAGAAGGAAACTGCTAAGAAATGGAAAGAGATATATCATATAGATGACTCCAAGCAACAAGAAACCAAGTAGAATAAATGTGATACAATCACTAATAAGATAAAGAAAAACACAGGCCAAGTAGACCCAATTGATCTTACCATTGATAATGCAAAAGTAATTATTGAAGATGTATTAGAAGATATTGATCCTGCAAAGAATTTGTCAAAGGATGAAGATGTAATGGATGTTTAAGTACTAGACAATGAGTACACGGATGTATATTCCATACCATTGCAGAGTACCAATCCTGTATTGGTACAAGTACAAAGCCATTCTACTATGCAAATTGGTACCACTGATATTACACAAGTTATGGAAATCGAGCCACCAGTTGACACTGGCAATGTAAATGTTGAAAATCTAGAGGCTGCTAAGACTGAACAAAAGAAGGATATAGAGTTGGAAGCTCCAAGAGAAACTGAAGGACAAATGATGAACACACCAGTGAATGACACATCAAATGTTGAGAATGATCCCAAGCCACAAGATACATGAAAAGAAATGTTGTAGGAATCAAATAAAAAAGACAAGGATGTAGAGAAAGAAGAAACAAACCAACAAGAGGAAGTGAAAGAAGAGTAAAGCATAGCCGGTCACCACACCGAGTCACCAGATGCAACAATGGCATCACATTATAAATTCTCTATTGGAGAGAGCAAATTGAGTGAGAAGAACAAGAGTAAGAAAAGGAAGAAAATCATTGATTTGAGTGAGCCTATCATAATACTAGTAGGAGACCCCAAAAAAATGAAGCCCAAGGAACTAGATATCTATGCCAAGTTAGTTAGAAGGAAATCTGAACAAGAAAAGCTATTGTTGAAGAAGAAAAAAGGTAGATATTCTAGAACATGTGAAAGAATTTTTCCAGGCGATTATTCTTGAAGTCACCATTAATGATTCAGAGCCACTATTAGACCAATTTGGAAGTCTAGTCCAATAAATCAAAGGACCTAACAAAGAAATGACATATTATATGTTGAAAATTCAAAAGAAATCAATGGAGAAGAAATTGATGGAGGACCTACTGCAAAACATTTCTATAGCGAAGGTAACTCTTTCTGAGTTATGTTTCAAAGTTGAAGAAAAATTACAGTCCATCATTTCATTATTTCAGAAAATTTGTATCCTTTCTAAATTTATCAAGGACATTAAGAAGAAGGAGGAAGATACCAAGAAAGAGTTGACTGGGTAGCTTGCAAAACTTACTATCGAGCCTGGAGAATTCCAGACACACTACTCAAAGATATAGGAACTCATGGGAGTTTAGCTCTCATTGGGATAGGAGGAAGACAAGATGAGACTAGAGTTGCTTGAGTTGCAAGCACTAGTTATTACCCATATGCAATCAATGCAAATACACCTGAAGAAAGGAAAGGAACTAGCAAGTTTTCTAGAGGTTAGCACCCTGTATACTATAGTTGATTTATCGACAGATATAAATAAACACATTGTGATATTAAAGAATCTCCAAGATACTTGGGAGACTATACTATCCAGATTATAGCTGAGGTATAAACATATTTTTTATATTTAAGTTTTATTATCAAGACTTTTTATCAAAAAAAGGGGGATATATAGATAGTTCTGAAAATAAAAAAAAGCAAATAGAGAATACAAAATACAAAAAAAGTATATATGTGAAAAATTAAAAAGGAGGAAAATAGTTGTACATATGTTGTATAGGGAGTAATATCCAAGGGGGAGTTACTAAGTTTTGATGACTTTGAAGTTTTTGTCAAAATGATAAACTAATGTCAAAGTGGGAGATTATTATCTCTATAGAATATTTTGTTGTCATTAGTTTAGACAAAGTCATATGAGTCAGAAGATTCAATCGGTGAAAAGATGAAAGAAAATATATTAGCAGTTGGTAATGTACACCAAGCAAGGTGGTAAAGTTGGTAAAGTGGAGACACTACATCGAGAGCACACAATTTACCAAACACCAAGAGCATAGATAGTACAATGAGTTGAGAGTTATCAGGTAGTATAAGAGAAAGTTAACCGAGCAAAGAGAAGTTACTCTACCGAGTTACTTAATGGCTTGTAAAGCGATAAGGACATGTTTAATACATTGTTACAATATTAATTGTGATTCTACAATGCACGAAGATGAGTTTTTTACATGATCAATGATTGAAATAATTCAAAGAGAATATCTGAGGAATAGATTAAGTGGTTAATCAAAGATTTCTATTTCCAAGAAAAACACCAAGTACCGAGGTAAAAGTGACACATTCACCGAGCAAAAAAGTAGATCTAACGGTCAAAATAATTTATCAGTGACCTAACGCATAATATTAAGAGGCAATTAATCTTATACTTAAAGGATGATTTACAGAACATAAGAGAGATGACAGAGGAGAAAGAGATAGAGTACATAGAAGGTTGTTATTGAAGAAAAAAAATCAGAGTAGAATGCACCAAGATGATATTTTGCTACAACAAAGAAAATTTGAGCAGTGTTACAGATTTTAATTGAGGTGAAACATTATTTTAGAGCACATAGAGTTTGATCAGTATTTGTAATTGATGCATTATAGTAGACATTTATAAGTTATTAATACTACTATATTGAGAGCTAGAAATCCCAATACTGGGTAGATCTTAACCGATCTGATATTTGTAAAACCTTTAATAGGGTACATCTCTAAGTGTAGAGATTGTAAAATCCTCTAACCAAGTAGATCTAACAATTCTTTGTATACTCTTAACCGTGTAAGCTATCAAAATGGATAAACTATGTAAGCCCTAATCGAGCACCCTTTATATTACAATTAGTGAAGGTTGTGAGTTTTATCCCCACCGCAGTTTTGTCCTTTAACCAAGGATTTCCGCATAAACAAAACCATGAAGTTATGAGTTCATTTACTTGAATATTTGCATGTTATGGTTTATAAGTTTTATATCAGTTTTATTTCAAGTTATTGAATTCGGTAAACAACAACAAAAGTATACAGTTTAAGTTATAAAAGTTTTTTGTGGTACTGATTCACCCCTCCCCTCTTAGTCCCAAATTTCCATAGTCATTCCAACAAGAAGATCAGACCTTTTAGAGGTAGATTCTTTGGATGCAACAAAATTGGTCACATGAAGAGAGATTGCAGAGGTAAAATTCCTTACAAACCCTTTTCTGGTTATTGTTTCAATTACTATGAATATGGACACAAGAAGATAAAATGTAGAAATCCTAATCAGTCCTACACTAAGAAAGATTTCATTAGAGAATAAACAACAGGTAAGATCATATATTACAAGTGCAATAACTTTGGGCACATCACAGAGTATTGTAAGTTGCAAATTAATCAGAACATATCACCTCCTACATGCTACAAGTGTAACAATTAAGGACATATAGAAAATTTTTGCAGGTATAATGGATCTATAGGAAATAGAAGACCACCACCTATTGTTATAAAAAAATATTGGTGATTTTGGAAAGAGTATGACATAATACATGGAAGAATTTGATAATTAATTTGTGAAAGAAAGTGGTAAGGTTTGGAAAGTGAAAGAGATGAGTGAACCTAAGGTTTAGGGAGATTTAGTAGTTGCTATTGAACCCTCGCCTAATGTTGTTACATCAACCTAGATGGCCAAGCATGGCCTTAGGGGGAGCTTTGGATAAATACACAAAAAACCATCCATCCCATGCTTATGTGGAATAAACTTTTGCGAGCTTATGAAGAGTATGTATGATTGATATGAAGAACCTATATGAGATTACACAACTATACACATTGTATCTTATGATTGACAAATTAATGATCGACTGGATCATTTGCAGAGTTAAGGTTACTGGAAAATGTTCCAATACTTTCATGGTGAAGTATAAGTATATTAATTCAAACAAATCTAATCACTATTCAAAGAAGAGTTGAAGGAGATTAGAGAAGCAAGAAGGAATGATTGATCGATTGTAAATTCATAGATTCATCAAAGAAAAAGAGGTATTTTTATTTGTGAAGCTTTAATTATGGATACCACACTGATCTTTGATGTCAACGAAAGGCCTAGGTATAAGTTTAAGAAACATCCTTATAAATCAACTGAAGATGATATCGAAGGCACATTTTCTCAAACATCCTATGATGTTCTACATGTTGAGGATATTAGGGATTACATCCATTATAAGTATGAGTCACTTGGAGAATTTGAAATCTATAAGGAAAGTATAATCAAAGAAGATGGTAAATGGAAGGATGAGTTTTCTCATCTGGAAAACCTAAGTGTGATGCAAATGGCAAAGCTTTATGAGTTTGATAAAGAAGAATGGATCAATATCATGCTAAGCAGAGTACATGATCAGTTCATTTGGAATGGTGATCAGCTTGTGAAGATATGTAGTGATTTAATCCATGAAATAACTGGTTTGGATAACTTTGGTGTTATCCTTATTACAGAGAAGAATACAAAGAAGCAATTGGAAATGCTAACCCACTCTAAATGGGATAAGTGAGTGATAACTATAGCTGACATCTTCCAACAAGATGTGAGATTGGTTTAAATGATTTTAGGTTACAAACTTCATTACAACAACTGACCTAACTCAGTATCTTTTGGAGTTATAATGATGGCATATAGAATGGTAAAGGAAAATATTAAATTCAACATTTGTGAAGTACTTTCATAGTAGTTCTTGGAGAATGTGAGGTAGATAAAGAAACACAAATCTAAATCATTCATATTTGGATCATTATTAATAAATATATATTGATATAGTACATGGATTCTCTGGTATGCATCCAAGAGCTTGGAAGGATAATAAACCTACTGGAATTCAGATTAAAAGCAACTACAAAAGATAGAACATTAATTGGGTAGATTGAGAATTATTTGGAATGATCAAAATTATGTAGAGATAGATGAAGGGAAGAATGAGGATATCTAAGAAAATGGTAGAGAAGTATAATGATACAATCTATTTCATGGTTGAAACTGATTATGTGTGCTTTGAGGGAGAAGAACCGAGAAAGAAATTATGTTACCCTATGGGGTATGAGGTTAGTTCAGAGATCTTAACAATGCAAGTTGAGCATATATTATCTTCAGAGATTGATCCATCAGAAGAAAGATGGGGAAATTATGAGGAAAAGTCAACTAAGATAAGAGAGGAATAGACAAGAAAAGAAAGGAGAAAGAAAATTGAGAATGTTGTTGATGATCTAGCAGAGAAGGCTGGTATTTCTAGAGAGGAGATGAAGGAGATAAGGAAGAAGGTGATAGAGAGTGCTTCTAGATTGGAAAGCACTTCTCCTATAGCCCTTCTGCCACCTAAAACTGAGAAGACTACAAGTCCACCTCCTACTGTGGTAGAAGTGCCTAATACTACACCAAAACAACCTAAGAAGACATCATAGACAAAGGAAAAAACATAGACCCCCGCGAAGAGGACAAGGTCCTCCAAAAAAAATTCACCACCAAATAGATAGAGGACTGACATACAAAAGAAGAGAGAAGAAGAAAATGAAGTTAAAGTATAGAAGGTAGAAGAGAAGAAAACAAAGACCAGACAACTATGGAAACCAGATCTAAAGATGCCGATGAAGAGAATAATAGAACAAGGAAAACTCAATCAAATACCTAAATACAATGACATGTATGATGAAATAGATAAGACTCAGATTGAATATTTTGTCATAGATCAAATATTTGCATTTAATAATATCCTAATTGAATTGGAAGGTAGTATTCTGAAGGAACTATTTGAGAAATTGGAGATTAGGAAACAATTAGCACTAACCGAGGATGAACATATTAGAGTGAAAGAAATTGAGGACATGCTACTAGTTATATCTTATGAAGAACATGAAAGAAATCTGAAAGCAATAAAACCATTGTTGATAACTAAAGAAAGATTGATAAAGATAATGGGGAGGAAATATGATGAGGTTATTTAGGACATGACAAGGTTAATTAGGACACACACAAATCTAGTTATAAGGTCCTAATGGAGACTAAACTTGAGAAGTCTTCACCTCCTAAGCCTAAGGCTACTAATCCTTAAAATTTCCTAAAGGTAGAGTCATCCAAGATAGTTGAGATAAACATTGATACATCAAAGGATGAAGAAGATAACAGTCAATTTGTAAGTATAGTGAAGAAACCAAATTTATGTGTTATTGGTGTGCCTATGTCATTGGATAATTTTGTTATAGTATGATCACCGAATATAGACTTGATAATTGGATAAGTGTTGGACACGTTTGGTAATGTTCTTGAGAGTCGACTGATTATGGGATCAGGTATATATATGAAGATGTTTTGAGATGCAAAGACATGGATGAGATGTGTAGATGCACTGTGATGTTAGAATTAGACAGAAGTTGATGCAAGATATAATTGGGACTACTTGAGCATAGAAGATGCTTGTACAATTTACTTTTGGTAAAGCATTGTAACAAAATAGTTTTTCAGATTGTTAGAGCAGTGTGCTCAGTGTATACCCCTAACAGGGTTTTCTATTCCTTTAACAAGGAAATGTACTAATGTAATATCCAACTCCTAACAGAGCTAGGTATTCTAACAGGGACACTATACTTTTAGTGCATAATTTGTGGGTACCATCCCCAATGGGGTTTTCCCTTGGCCAGGGTTTGGACCCGTGAACAAAATCATGGTGTTATGAGTTATCTTCTTTATGTGTATTTTCTTTTCATTTCAGCTATTGTATGGTTAAGTTGGAAATTATTAAGTTTGAATTTAAAGTGTTGTAATATTGATTCACCCCCCTCTTAGTATTACCTAATCCTAACACCACCATTTGAGGGTCTTAAATTATTATAGTTTGAATTGGCAACATGGGCACTTTTGTATGAGCTTACGTATCCCCTTAGTTTCTTTTGATGAACTGACAAGAATTAAGAGTCATTATTGTTTGTACTCCCTCAAAAAAACTGGTTTTTTTTTTTAAGTTAGGTGGATTTTTGTAAATCTATCACTCAGCCTAATAATATCATTTATACCATTCCTTACCTTAAGACAGGCCACTCACACAAGGGCACTACCAAAAATGAGCAGGTTAAAGCTGAAGTCATGAAGTCTAATAAATGCATGTTTTGTGTTCATTTATCATACCACTTCATGATCATTTCCATAAAAAAGATAAGTTTGGGTTTTTTTCCTAAAACGATATAGATAATTCTCTATTCTTGTGCCTTACTCTACAATTGTCATTGTGATTTTCTCTTTGTGACTATAGGGGGAGACTGTGTTAGGGTCGATCCTGATACATGTGAGGATTGGAAGAAGGATGAAATGGTCTAGCATATCTGCAAAGATAGAAAAATCCCTCAATTTAAGGAATTCATGACTAGACACGATGATAATATGTCCAAACAATTTGTGACCTCTTCAGTGTAAAGAAGGGTAAAAATGGGAGGTATATCTTTCAAAGTGAATGAAGAAGTTATTCCTTAGGTGATTAGGTTCTCATCCATTAGGCACAAATAGAAAAAAAGCCAATAAGGTGTTAGACATAGCTAGTCTCAACCAGTTCTTCCATGGGGAAGAACAACCTATGAAATCAGAGGCTATGAGAGGGAGCATCTTTTGGAGTCATGGGACACAGTTTTCCTTGTGGTCATGAAATAATTCACTTTGGTGGGTCACTACAGTGTGTAATATTACTACCACCTTCCCTTTCTAATTCATTTTAGAAACCAAAATACTATTTCAATCTCATTTTACCTGTTACATTCTCTTGAAAGTTTTATTAATGATGTGGTTAAGGATATAAATATGGGTAAGTATTTTTCCATTCTTCATTAGGGACTTATGCTCAGACTATATAATTTTCATCTATCCCTATATCCTCCTTGTGCTATAATTTTTGAATAAGTACTTGCTTCCTCTACCCCTCCTTTGGACAGTATAATAGACATCCCTAGCCCTAGCCCAAAACATATCCTCAAAAACCCTGGCCAAAAAATTTGTCAAGACACTTACCCTAATTCCAAGAAGGTTAAACTGGAGAAATGAAAGAAAATTATGACCCCTCCTATGAAAAATAAAGCCAAAAATTATAAGAAAGACAAATGTAATCTCCACCAAATTTATTATGATGTGGAGATAATAGAGGAATATAGTACCCCCTGTAGGTCTACTTGGTTTTCCATTCAACCTAAGAAGGAGACCAATATCAAAGAGGAATCAAACTATGATGTTGGTGGTGAAAGTGAAATTAAAGATAAGGAGAAAAATTATTTGGAGGAAGAGTCTCTTTGGGCTTTTGGCAATAGTTTATACCATGTCTCTACCAGTATTAAGTTGGACCCTGCTGAGCCTAGCCATAGTTAGGTGAAAGAGGTTAAGATTATGCATGTGGTCACTGAGAAAGGTAAAGCCCCAATAATCAGCTGAAGAAGAGTATGGAGGAGAGACTCTATAATGTGTCCCACTTCACCCTAACATTTATACATAGTTATTCTACCACTCTTTTTTTGTTGTAGGGAGTCACTACGAATGGAAAAAATGAGGAAGATGACCAAAAGGGACTTTTAAGTTCCTTATAGAGGACTAGGCTACCATGATATTGACTATGTAATGCAGGAAGATGATGAATTAGGGCATTTCCCCCTTCTATGTTTTTTCTTTTCTGCTAGCATTGATCAATATGGCCTTGTTATATTTTGTTTAAACTTATATATTGTGACGGGGACTTTTGTTATCCTTACTATTGGGTATGACCCTTTGTGGTATTAGCTTAGAACTTGTAGTTGTTAGAATAGTCCCAAAGGATAAATGAGAGGGGGGAGGGGTGAATCAGTTATCAGCTAGTTAAATTCTTTTCTCCTTTTAATTACAAAACAACATAAAGCAAAAAAAAATTCAGATAACACAAATGAGAACACCACAAATTGGGTATGGGGAAACCAAAAGGTAAAAACCTTGGTGGGAATTAGCACCCACAAAGAACTATACTTGTTTATAATAATCCCTATTAGAAGATCATGCAACCCTGTTAGGAGTTGTTCTTTACAATGCAATAAGTATAGTGACCTGGTTAATTAGGGTCTGAACATGTTAGGAGTCTTTTACAAGTAACCCTATTAGGGGTGAGGACTCACTATCCAAAAGATCACTACTTCAATGGTGAAGGATACAACCTTCTATAAAATAGATATACAATATATTTGATAATGAACTGTAGAGTATACCTGCTGCCTTGATCAGTTCCAATCTATTATATGCTTCCACTGCTTCTTCACATAGATCCTTGATGAATGAAACACAACTGATATTCTGCTCTATACTTCTTCTTTCTCTTTTCTTATCATTCACCCATTGCATTCACAAATGAGCTACTTTAAGTATCTTCCTCCCAGTATAAGGTCATGATGACTATTGGAAATACTTTATCAACTTACTTGTTGGCTTAACTAAACACACAATCAATATTAAGTGCACACAACTCAAAATAAACAGACGCGACGCTTCACAAAGTTGGCTTCACCAATTTATCTCAAAAAACATGATCAAATCAAAACATGATAGGCGCTCTTAACCAAACATTCTTAACTCATAACTAATCATGAATCCAAACACGCATATCCTGAAGCTAGGTGCAACTCAAGGAGCAATGTAAATACGTCGGCTCTTAACAGATAATCTCCAGAACTGTAACTGTCAATACTAGATTAACATAACTCAACTGAAACTTCATATCTGACTCGATGTGAATGCACATAGCATCTAGAACATGTATACACCATGGAAATGAACATGCATAGATCCAAAACATATGTACTAATTGCATATAGAACACTACTGTATATTATATTTTGTCATCAATGACAAACATACAGTCAACTATTTGCATAGAAGAAAATCTAAAACAATCTCCCCCTTTGACATTGATGGAAACATATGATATCATCAACTCAAAGTGTCTTCCTTCTTTTCACAATCTTCTCAATATCCTCATCAAAAGTTCCTCTTCACTTCTACTGCCCTGTATACTCCCCTTTACTACATACTCTCCCTTTGACATCAATGGCAAAGGGCACCATAAATAATTAGGCACAGATACTACTTTAGAAGTAGAGTAGTCAACCATTTATCAGTCTCCAAGGACTGATGTTTCTTGCTACATCATCTAATCAGACTCACGAAAGGGAATTACTCCCAACTTCTCCCTGAGATACTCAAAAGTATCTTTTGATAGAGGCTTTATGAAAATATCTGCCAATTGTTCTTTAGTGCTTACATAGTCCAATTTTACTTCTTTGTCTGCAACTTTTTCTCTTAGAAAATGGTATTTGATCTCAATGTGTTTTTTCTTTGCATGCATCACAGGGTTCTTTGACATATTGATAGTGCTAGTGTTATCACAGTGAATAACAATAGAATAATAAATCTGAATACCAAAGTCTTTAACCATCTACTTGATCCAAACCATTGTTGAACAATTCAATGCTACTACAACATACTCAGCTTCTGCTGTTGACTGAGAGATACAATTTTGTATGTTACTTGTCCAAGAAACCAACCTGTCTCCAAGAAATACTGCTCCTCCTGAAGTACTCTTCGTGTCATCAATATAACCTGCCCAATCTACATTTGTGTACACATGAAGTTGTACACTCTTTGATTTATTTTACCATAAGCCATAGTCTATAGTTCCCTTTAGCTATCTGAATATTCTTTTTATTTCCATTAGGTGATTCTGTTTAGGTTCACCTAAAAATCTACCAACAATGCCAACTGAATTACAAATATCAGGTCTTGATTGGGTAAGATATATGAGTTTTCCAATCATGGATTTGTACAATGTCTTGTTAACTACATTGGAATCATCATCTTTAGAAAGCTTACTTCCTGTTATCATAGGAGTGCATACTGGCTTACAGTCTTCCATCTTGAAAGTCTTCAGTATTTCCTTCACATACTTAGACTGATTTATGAATAGTCCTTTATTTGTCTGCTTAACCTTTAATCCCAAAAAATATATTATAGGACCAATCATGCCCATTTCAAGCTCATTCTACATTTCTTTTACAAATTCTACACTAAGCTTGTCATTACTTCCAAAGATAATGTCATCAACAAAGATGGCAACAAGTAGTAGTCCATCAGGTGTCTCTCAAATGAACAAGTTGCAATCTGCTGCTCCCTTTTTGAATCCAATCTTGGTTAAGTAACCATCAAGTCTCTCATACCAAGCTCTTGGGGCCTGTTTAAGATCATAAAGGGCTTTCTTCAATCTGCATACCATGTTAGGTTTGTGTGATAGATTAAATCCTTCAGGTTGTTCTATGCAGACTTCTTTCTTTAAGTTACCATTCAAAAAGGCTGACTTGACATCCATTTGGTATACCTTAAAGTTCTTGAATGTTGCATAGGCCAAAAAAAACTTGATAGCTTCTAGTCTTCTCACAACGGAAAATATATCAGTGTAGTCCATTCCTTCTCTCTGTGCATATCCTTTACATAATAATCTTTCTTTTTTCCTTACCACTGTGCCTTCTTCATTCATTTTTCTCCTGAATATCCACTTTGTTCCAATTACGTTCTTGTCATGAGGTCTAGGGACCAGTTCCCATGTTTCATTCTTGATTATTTGATCTAATTCTTCTTGCATAACACTTTGCCAATTTGAATCTTTGCACGCATCTTCAACACTTAATGGTTCAATATGAGAAAGTAAGAATACTTCTTCATCAGCAGTTGAACCCTTTTCTTTAGATCTTGTCAAGAATTTTGCGCTCTGATCTCTAATGATATCTTCCTTAGAGTGGTATTTGGATGTGTATTTTGAGTTCTTAGGAGTGATACTTTCATCTGTAATCTATGATTCTTCTTCACTTGGTTCAGGATTGTTACATTAGACATTAATACATTCAAACATTTCTTCTATAACTATGTCTTTATTGATAGGTATAGGCTCATCTTCAATCATAGGAGCACATTCATAATATCTCTCTTGAATCATAAAATTCTCATCAATCTTCACATGAGTATTTTCAATGATCTTTAATCTTAGATTAAAACATTTATAGGCTTTGCTTTTAGTGGAGTAACCAAGAAAAATACCTTTGTTGCTTCTAGCATCAAACTTGCCAATGCTGTCATCTCTCTTGATGTAGCATCTCTTGATGTAGCACTTGCTTCCAAAGATTCTGAAGTATTTTATAGTAGGTACATTACCAAACCAAAGTTCATAATGTTTCTTGTCTGTGCCTAACCTTACTCTTGATGTAGCACTTGCTTCCAAAGATTCTAAAGTATTTTATAGTAGGTACATTACCAAACCAAAGTTCATAATGTGTCTTGTCTGCACCTAACCTTAATTGTATTTTATTGATAGTATAGACTGCTGTATTGACCGCATCTCTCCAATAGGTATGAGAAAACTTTTCTTCAATCATGATAGTGCACACTGTATCAAGTATTATTCTATTCCTTCTTTCTAAAATCCCATTCTACTGAGGGGTTCTAGGTGCACTTAACTATCTCTTGATTCCATGTTCTTCACAGTACTCATAAAACTGGTCAGAGGTGAATTCTCCTCCTCTATCAAATCTCAGACATTTTATCTCGAGTCCAGATTCATTCTCAACCTTAGCTTTGAACACCTTAAACTTCTCAAAATCTTCAGATTTGTCTTTTAAGAACGCAACCCACATCATCCTTGAGAAATCATCAACAAAAAAAATGAAATACCTTTCTCTGTAGTAAGATCTTGTTTGAGTAGGTCCACATAGGTCTATATGTATCAAATCTAATTTGTTTTTTGCAGAGTCTTGTTTTCTCCTAAATGAGGTCCTCACATGCTTCCCCATCACACATGCCATGCACATGGTGTCAAATGGTCTAGCAATACTTGGAAGGTCTCTTACTTCCTTTACATTACTTATCTTGACTATGTTGTCAAAATTGATATGACAAAGTCTCTTGTGCCATAGCCAACTGTCATCCACTTTTGAAATAAAACAAATTACTTCTGAATTGAGGTGAAAAACATTACCTTTGTTCTTTGAGCCTGATGCAATCATTTCTCCTTTGTTGTTAATGATGCACTAGTTTTTTTTGAATTCCAACTGATATCCTTTATCAAGCAACTGTCCAACACCTAGTAAGTTATGAAGTAAACCATCAACATAATGAACATCATCTATTTTATTCTTTCCATCTAAGGTGATAGAACCTCTACCTATGATGGGTTTGGGAGTGTTATCTCCAAATCCAACCATGCCACCTTTGTATTTTTCCAAATGTACAAATCTTTCTTTGTCTCCTATCATGTGGTGTGAATATCCGCTGTCAATGATCCAGTCAGTTCTGATGTCAGCTTTTGAAACTAATGCTAGCTCTTGTGTTTTTTCTTCATCTTCTTTGTCCATTTCTTCAAGCATCTTTTCAATGTCTTTAATGGCAAAAAAACCAATTTCATCTTCTCTTGAATCATCATTAGTTACACCATCTTCAGCATGATAACATTCCTTAGTTTACTTGGGCTTGTAATCTGATCTGAACTTCTTGACTCTTGTAGGACACTTGGATGGAAAGTGACCAACTTTGTTGCATGAAAAACATTTGAATGGTAGCTTTCCTACATATTTTCCTTTACCTTTCCTTTCTTTCTTGGAAATCATAGAAATGATTTATTCTAGTTATGTATCCACTTCTTCATTGTTACTAGGGCTGCTTATGGATTTCTTGCTGTGGACTGAGGCTTTGAAAGAAGTCTCACTTTTGGGTTCTGTCTTCAATATATATATCTCAAATGTGAGATATTTTGCTGATCAAAGTCTCTCTCTTAAAGTCTTTTGAAAATTTCATAGTCTCATCTAAGATATTGATCTTGCTCTCATAGTTTTCTATTAGTGTGGTCATTAGTTTGTCCATTATATCATCCTCTGAAATTTCTCCACCATTTTTCCTAATACCTGAAAATACTTCATTAATTCTTTGATTGTAGGCTCTGATGTTTTCTTCAGGTAGCATCTCTAAGTTGTTGTACATTTTCTTCCATGTCTTTCTGTGTGCATTCTTTTCTTGGATATCTCCTTCAAACATATCTTCTAAGTATTTCCAAAAAGAGTATGCTTTATCTGCCTTCTTGATCTCAGAAAATTCACTGTCGGATAGGGCAATGATTAGGGCTTCTTTGGCGATTGCATTTTGAGTGATAACTTCCTTTTGTTTAATTGTAATATCTTCTTCTGCAAGGTCTTTCAAAGTGGGAACTTCAATTGCATGAGTGGAAATCTCATAGATCTCAAATCCAATGCACTAAAGATGTGTTATCATTTTGTTCTTCTAGTCAAGATAGTTTTCTCCATCGAACTTAGGACTCTCTTTCCTGAAGTATGCCATCTGATCTAACTTAAGTTGTTAGGATTTCTCTCAATGGTACTTGGATCTGATACCAACTGTTAGAATAGTCCCAAAGGATAACTGAGAGGGGGGGGGGGGGGGGAATCAGTTATNGGGGGGGGGTGAATCAGTTATCAAATAGTTAAATTCTTTTCTCCTTTTAATTGCAGAACAACATAAAGCAAAAACACATTCAGATAACACAAATAAGAACACCACAAATTGGTTACGGGGAAACCAAAAGGTAAAAACCACAGTGGGAATTAGCACCCACAAAGAACTATACTTATTTATAATAATCCCTGTTAGAAGATCATGCAACCCTATTAGGAGTTGTTCTTTATAATGCAATAAGTATAGTGACCTGGTTAAGGGCCTGACCCTGTTAGAAGTCTTTTACAAGTAACCCTGTTAGGGGTGAGGACTCACTGTCCAAAAGCTCACTACTTCAATGGTGAAGGCTACAACCTTCTATAAAATAGATATACACTATATCTAATAATGAACTATAGAGTAGACCTATTGTCTTGATCAGTTCCAATGTATTATATGTTTCCACTGCTTCTTCACATAGATCCTTGATGAATGAAACACAACTGATATTCTGCTCTGTAATTTTTCTGTCTCTTTTCTTATCATTCACCCATAGCGTTCACAAATGAACTAATATAAGTATCTTACTCCAAGTATAAGGTCACGACGGCTGTTGGAAACACTTTATCAACTTCCTTATCAGATTAACTAAGCACGTAATCAATATTAAGTCCACACAACTCAAACTGAACAAACATGACGCTTCACAAAGTTAGCTTCACCAATTTATCTCAAACAACATGATCAAGTCAAAACATGATAGGCACTCTTAACAAAACATTGTTAACTCATAAATAATCATGAATCATAACATTTGTATCCTAAAGATAGGTGCATCTCAAGGACCAATGTAAGTACGTCGTTTCTTAACAGATAATCTCCAGAACTGTAACTGTCAATATTAGATTAACATAACTCAACTGAAACTTCATATCTGACATGAAATGAATGCACATAGCATCTAGAACATGTATACACCATGGAAATGAACATGCATAGATCCAAAACATCTGTACTGATGATTACATATAGAACAATGTTGTATATTATATGTTATCATCAATGACAAACATACAATCAATTATTTGCACATAAGCAAATCTCCAACAATCTCCCCCTTTGACATTGATGGCAACATATGATATCATCAACTCAAAATGTCTTCCTTCTTTTTACAATCTTCTCAATATCCTCATCAAAAGTTCCTCTTCACTGCTGTTTCTCTATATACTCCCCCAGAGTATATGCTCCCCCTTACTACATATTGCCCCCTTGACATCAATAGAAAAGGGCACCATAAATAATTAGCCACATGTACTATTCCAGAAGTAGAGTAGTCAACCATTCATTAGTCACCAAGGACTGATATTTCTTGCTGTATCTGTATGCACCCTAAAATGGTCGCCTAGACTTTGGGCCTCATTTTATCATTTTATAATTTTATCAATTTCCTAAATCAATGCTTTGGAATATTTTCAATTCAAATCAATTTCCTTGATTCATGTAATTTATTCAATTATTCAATTATTTCAATATTTTCTAAGGTTTGATCATTTTTATTTAATTAAAAGATTTAATCTCCCTTTTAATTAAATAAAATTCATCTCATTTAATTAAAATATTTAATGTCACTTTTAATTAAATTCATCTTATTTAATTAAATTAAATTCCTCCAATTTAATTAAATAAAATTCTTCTAATTTATTTAATTGAAAGAAAACCCCTCTTTTAATTAAATAAATAAATTTCCCCACTTAAAGCACTTTATTTGTTGAAAAAGGCAGTAAATTAAATTAAATTAAATAAAAATCTCTTTTTCTTCACATCTTCCTAAGTGGTGGGATTTTTGCCTCTTAATCATAGCCTTTGATTTTTGTCTCTTAATCTCAACCATTCACTTTCCTTTAAAAGGAGCCTTCTCCTTCTCATTCTATATCATCCACATTTTTCACCACGGTGGGCGCCAAAAATGTGTGATGAAAATGTGTCACACTTCTATGAATCATTCCATCCATGGTTGCTCAAGAATGAGGCCTCAAATATCAACTCATAGCTCTCTAATCATGGAGTGCAAAGGTTTGAAATGGAAGCCCTCAGATTGACCTAGTTAGTGCTTATGCAAATACACCATAAAATAAGAGATTCAATGTATGAAAATGAGATACTCTATATGATAACAATGCATGAAAATAAATTAATCTAAATGATAACAATGCATGATTAATCTATGAAAGGAAATATGCAAATCTAATCTATGAAAATAAACATGAATCTAATCTACATGAATAGACATGGATGCAAGAATAAGAAGACAAGAAGAGAGAAGTTGCAATATCCAAGCTCAAGTGCTCAAATCCTCCTCCAAAATTGCTCTCCAAACCTGCAGCATAACAATACTATAATTGTGGATGATATAGAATGAGAAGGAGAGGGCTCCTTTTAAAGAAAAGTGAACAGTTAAGATTAAGAGGCAAAAATCAGATTCTATGATTAAGAGGCAAAAAGCCCACCACTTAGGAAGATGTGAAGAAAAAGAGATTTTTATTTAATTTAATTTAATTTATTGCCTTTTTCAACAAATAAAGTGCTTTAAGTGGGGATTTTTATTTATTTAATTAAAAGAGGGGTTTTCTTTCAATTAAATAAATTAGAAGAATTTTAT
>MU227817.1:4171602-4196835 GCA_018584345.1 Thuja plicata
AGGATAACTATAGGGAACTGCATGAAAAGCATTAGGACTTGTGTCAAATAAAGGATTTGTGAAAGATGTGAGAAGTTTGGAAACTTTAGGAGATGTATGTGTATTGGAGGAAGTAGAGGATGGAAGGAAATCATCACAAAATGATGGTTCATCATTAACATGATCTTGCTTGAGAGTACAATCTTGATTTTCAGCATGAGAAATCTTGGAAGAATGATGCTTGTAGTAGCTACTTTTATAATTAGCGCAGAAAGCTTTCTCTTCCTCAAATTTATCATCAAAGTATTGTTCATAAAAATCATCAAATTATCCTTCAAATTCAGAATCATATGGATCACCATCACAATCTCTCCACTCTGAACCCCCATCCCTAGTAAGTGTGAGCACACGACAAGGACTCTTAGGAATAGAAGTGTCATAAGTATGGCTTTGTATTTCATCACAATAACCATCATTAGTATAGGCATCAAAGTCATTAGAATCATAATAGGCGGGATCATCAAAGTCATAATCATCATAAATAAGCATGTCATTCTTCATGGAAGAGGTATCACAAGGATTATCACGTTGCTCATTATGGTATGCATTTTGAAGAGAATCTCTTGGAAGAATTAGAAGAAGAATGAGATTGTGAAGAAGAAGGATGTGAAGACCTAGTGGAAGAAGAAGATTTGGATGATGAGGAATGATGAGAAGTCTTAGAAGATGAAAGATGTTTAGAAGAAGGAGGTCGTTGTGACAAGATCATGCTTATGATTCTAGCAAAAGTGTCTAATTCATTTTCTCGTTTATATATCATTTTTTCCAATTTATCATCCATGAAGTTTTTCGAAGAAAAACACTCTTCAAATTGAGCAATAATTTCAAGATCATCTATCCTTAAGAGAGGTTCCATAACAAGATACTTGAGATTCATGGTTCTAGAAAAGGATGAATCAAGAATGGGAGTGAAAAAAGAGATGAATAGAAGAAGGTAGAATAGATAATAAGAGGAAAAGAATCAAGAAGATGTGAATATCTTAGGAAGAAGAGGAAGAAGCATGAAAGAAGAAGAGAAGAATGGGAATGGAAGATGTGGAAGAAAGAAGACCAAGAGTCATTTTGTGCAATCAGATACCATTTAAGTTCATTTGGATGTTGAGAAACATGTCATAACACTTTTGGGGAGATCTATTAAAGTTTTTATCACCTGAGAACTTAGATTTGTTCGTTTTAATTGACCAACTACATGCATTAACAGATTTTATCACGAATCAAGCACATAAGACAAAAATCAGGGAGTTCAAAAAATCAATGTCTTCACACAATGAGCAAGGGACAAAGCAAACTTGCACATGAACATAGATAGTGTCATAGTAATTCTACTCCATAAGAACACTACTTGTGTATGTTCTCAAATGTTTTCCAATCACGCACATAGTCCTAGAAAATAAAAATTTGGTTGCACTATGGTTCTTAGTAATGGCTTGACTCAGAAACTTTTGCAATCTCAAGTGGGTGAAATCCAATCCTGGCACACCGAGGTTTTGACACATTCTAAGAATTTAATCAATCAGGAGCTGTTGAGGAGATCTGACAACCCACAAGAAACTACACCTATGGAGATTTCTTCCACAAGGACATTTATATAGCAGCTGTCACTACCATGGAAAAAATGGCTATTACCGCTTGAGGTTTTGTCCATGTGGTTGACCCAATAAGGGAATGTCCACTATGGTTAACCCTCTCTAACAAGGAAGACTCACAATATGGACCACATGGGGACTTAGTTTAGATTCAAGAGTTCCAAATTTCTGACTCTCCCAAAAGGGAAAAGAGCATAATCTTCTAGCCTCTTCACCTCACCAAAACATAGCAAACATGATTCATTGACCCACTAATTTGAAATCCACTAATTTGAAATCACCTCATTCAAGGCTCACACAACAAATGACACCAATCCCCCAAAGAGAGAGTATTGCCAAAAGTTGAAGTCCAAACCAAGTTGACCAATGAGATGAAAACAAAATCCTTCCCTACCTACAAGGGGATCTATCGTCAAGAAGAGCTTCGCATGTAAAATAAGAGAATGAAGCCCACTCTCTCAAGATCACCAAAATAGTGTTCATAGGGCCTAATTACTATGTGAAACATATATGCAAGAAAACAAATCTAGGTCCATTTTTAGAGCACCAATTGCAAATGTGATCTATGAAAGCAAGAAACACTCAAGCTAAAGACATGAGATGTTCATTTTAATTTCCAAAATCCAAATGTTATAGAGATCAAAAAAATATCTCAAATCTAATGCAACGTGAATTATTTTATTGTTTATCCAAGCAAGTCCAAGCAATCCTCACGAACTCTCCAACAAGCAAGACAAGCAAACAAGCAAACAAGCAAACAAGATATGCAATGTATATTCAACTTATATCAAACCCTAGGGTTAGATCTGAAAATCAATTGTTAGGAGAAATAATAACCAGTAAATAATGCAAATGACAACTCACATCATGCATTGAACCATGCAAAAAATAAATGCAAGCTAATCATTAAATACCCTTTTTTTAATTTTGATTTTTGACCTAGTCAACAAGATTGGACATATATGCCATGCATTCAGATCCCAAACCCTAAATAAAGAAAAGAGACCCCTATTAATAAATAGAGAGATTTCCAAAAATGTTAGAATTTTAAAAATATCTTTTCATTTGTTCCCTAGGGAGCCATTTTCTCAAAATAGATCAGTTTTCATAAATTGACCAAATGAGCTATGATATTGCATCCAAATTTAAAACTCAAAGAATGGACCCCCTATAGAATTTAAATACATTTCTAAAAATCTAAAAAAATCTAAAAAATTCACTAATTTGTGCCAAAAATTAAGGTTTTATGAAAAATAAAGAAAAAATTATAAAAACTTTAAAATACCTTGGAAAATTTTAAATTTTTTACTGGAGCTTCTCTGATATGTCTCCAACCTAAAAAACAAATTCCAGACTGAAAATCCAAGCCGTTTGGGAGATATGATCAAATCTTTTAAAATCTAGGGTTTTCAACTCCAAGCAAATCTACATAAGAGTTAGGCTTGAAAAACTTCAATAAAATAACCATGTAAATATTAAAAAATCTGAGATCTGAATAAAATGGAGGAAAATCAGGAGCATCATGCCCCACGGTGGGTGCCAAGAATATGTGATGAAAATGTGTCACACTTCTATGAATCATTCCATCTAAGGTTGCTTAAGAATGAGGCCTCAAATGTCGACTCATAGCTCTCTAGTCATGGAGTGCAAAGGTTTGAAATGGAGGTCCTCAGATTGACCTAGTTAGTGTTTATGAAAATACACCATGAAATGAGAGATTCAATTCATGAAAATGAGATCTACTCTATATGATAACAATGCATGAAAAGAAATTAATCTAAATGATAACAATGCATGATTAATCTATGAAAGGAAATATGCAAATCTAATCTATGAAAATAAACATGAATATAATCTACATGAATAGCCATGGATGCAAGAAGAAGAAGACAAGAAGAGAGAAGTTGCAATATCCAAGCTCAAGCGCTCAAATCCTCCTCCAAAATTGCTCTCCAAACTTGCAGCATAACAATACTATAATTGTGGATGATATAGAACGAGAAGGAGAGGGTTCCTTTTAAAGGAAAGTAAACGGTTGAGATTAAGAGGCAAAAATCAAAGGCTATGATTAAGAGGCAAAAAGCCCACCACTTAGGAAGATGTGAAGAAAAAGAAATTTTTATTTAATTTAATTTAATTTATTGCCTTTTTCAACAAATAAAGTGCTTTAAGTGGGGATTTTTATTTATTTAATTAAAAGAGGGGTTTTCTTTCAATTAAATAAACTAGAAGAATTTTATTTAATTAAATGGGAGGAATTTAATTTAATTAAATAAGATGAATTTAATTAAAAGGAAGATTAAATATTTTAATTAAATGAGATGAATTTTATTTAATTAAAAGGGAGATTAAATCTTTTAATTAAATAAAAATGATCAAACCTTAGAAAATATTGAAATAATTGAATAATTGAATTAATTACAATTTGATCAAGGAAATTGATTTGAATTGAAAATATTCCAAAGCATTTATTCAGGAAATTGATAAAATGATAAAATGATAAAATGGGGCCCAATGTCTAGGCGACCATTTTAGGGTGCATACATTTTAGGCGTCGACCATTTTAGGGTGCAATACCTATCAAACTTCAATCTTTGATTCAGCTTTATCAATTATATCAGTCTTGCTTGAGATTCTTATCTTTGACATGTTAATTACTTATTTTGGTGTTGACTTTGTATTTTTCAATTGTGCTTATTTTTGTCTTGATGTGTTCCCAAATCGACCACACGTCTGGGTTGTTTTGTGATCCCAAGTCGACCTCACACTTCAACTGCATTCTTTGACTACATGTGTTCCCAAGTCGACCACACATTAGTCAAAGAGGGGCAAATGTATGGACCCTAAAATGGTCGCCTAGACTTTGGGCCTCATTTTATCATTTTATCAATTTCCTGAATCAATGCTTTGGAACATTTTCAATTCAAATAAATTTCCTTGATCAAATTGTAATTAATTCAATTATTTAATTATTTCAATATTTCCTAATCAAAATCAGGAAAGGGAATTAAACCCAACTTCTCCCTGAGATACTCAAAAGCATATTTTGATAGAGGCTTTGTGAAAATATCTGCCAACTATTTTCTAGTGCTTACATAGTCCAATTTTACTTCTGTCTGCAACTTTTTCTACTAGAAAATGGTATTTGATCTCAATGTGTTTTGTCTTTGCGTGCATCACAGAGTTCTTTGACATATTGATAGTGCTAGTGTTATCACAACAAATAATAATAGGATAATCAATCTGAATACCAAAGTCTTTAACCATCTGCTTGATCCAAACCATTATTGAACAATTTAATGCTGCTGCAACATACTCAGCTTCTGCTGTTGACTAAGAGATACAATTCTGCTTCTTGCTTGTCCAAGAAACCAACCTGTCTCCAAGAAATACTCCTCCTCCTAAGGTACTCTTCCTATCATCAATACAACCTGCCCAATCTGCATCTGTGTACACATGAAGTTGTACATTCTCTGATTTAGGATACCATAAACCATAGTCTATAGTTCCCTTTAGATATATGAATATTTTTTTTATTGCCATTAGGTGATTCTATTTAGGTTTAGCTACAAATATACCAACAATTCCAACTACATTAGAAATATTAGGTCTTGATTGAGTAAGATATATGAGTTTTCCAATCATGGATTTGTACAATGTCTTGTTAACTGTTGTGGAATCATCATCTTTAGAAAGCTTTCTTCCCGTTATCATAGGAGTGTATAATGGCTTACAGTCTTCCATCTTGAAGTCTTCAATATTTAATTTACATACTTAGACTGATTTATGAATATTCCTTTATCTATCTGCTTAACATTTAATCCTAAAAAATATTTTATACGACCAATCATGCTCATTTCAAACTCATTCTGCATTTCTTTTGCAAATTCTGCAGTAAGCTTGTCATTAACTCCAAAGATAATGTCATCAACAAAGATGACAACAAGTAGTAGTCCATCAGGTGTCTCTCTAATGAACAAGTTGCAATCTTCTACTCCCTTTTTGAATCCAATCTTGGTTAAGTAACCATGAAGTCTCTCATACCAAGCTCTTGGGGCCTGTTTAAGACCATAAATGGATTTCTTCAATCTGCATACCATGTCAGGTTTTTCTAATAGATTAAATCTTTTAGGCTATGCTATGTATACTTCTTCCTTTAAGTTACCATTCAGAAAGGCTGACTTGTCATCCATTTGGTATACCTTAAAGTTCTTGAATGTTGCATAGGCCAAAAACAACTTGATAGCTTCTAGTCTTCTCATAAGGGAAAATGTATTAGTGTAGTCTATTCCTTCTCTCTGTGCATATCCTTTACATACTAATCTTTCTTTGTTCCTTACCACTATGCCTTCTTCATTCATTTTGTTCCTGAATATCCACTTTATTCCAATTACATTCTTGTCGTGAGGTCTAGGACCAGTTCCCATGTTTCATTCTTGATTATTTGATCTAATTATTCTTGCATAGCACTTTTCCAATCATAATATTTGCATGCATCTTCAACACTTAATGGTTCAATCTGAGAAAGTAAGCATACTTCTTCATCAGCGGTTGAACCTTCTTCTTTAGATCTTGTCAAGACTTTTGCGCTCTGATCTCCAATGGTATCTTCCTTAGAGTGGTATTTGGATGTGTATTTTGAGTTCTTAGGAGTGATACTTTCATCTGTAATCTATGATTCTTCTTCACTTGGTTCAGGATTGTTACATGAGACATCAATACAGTCAAACATTTCTTCTATAACTATGCCTATTGATAGGTCTAGGCTCATCTTCAATTATAGGAGCACATTCATAATATCTCTCTAGAATCATAAAATTCTCATCAATATTCACATGAGTACTTTCAATGATATTCTTTAATCTTAGATTAAAACATCTATAGGCTTTGCTTTTAGTGGAGTAACCAAGAAAAATACCTTCGTTTCTTTTAGCATCAAACTTGCCAATGCTATCATCTCTCTTGATGTAGCACTTGCTTCCAAAGATTTTGAAGTATTTTATAGTAGGTACATTACTAAACCAAAGTTCATAGGGTGTCTTGTCTGTGCCTGGCTTTAAATGTATTTTATTGATAGTATAGACTACTGTATTGACTACATCTCTCCAATAGGTATGAGCAACCTTTCCTTCAATCATGATAGTGCATGCTATGTCAATTATTATTCTGTTCCTTCTTTTTACAATCTTCTCAATATCCTCATCAAAAGTTCCTCTTCATTGCTACTGCTCTGTATGCTCCCCCAGAGTATATGCTCCCCCTTACTACATACTCCCCCTTTGACATCAATGGAAAAGGGTGCCATAAACAATTAGGCACAGGTGTTACTCCAGAAGTAGAGTAGTCAACCATTCACCAGTCACCAAGGACTGATGTTTCTTGCTACATCATCTAATCAAACTCAGGAAAGGGAATTACTCCCAACTTCTCCCTGAGATACTCAAAAGTATCTTTTGATAAAGGCTTTGTGAAAATATCTACAAAGTTCCTTTTAGAGGACTGGGCTACCATGATATTGACTATAGAATGCAGGAAGATGATGAATTAGGGCATGACCCCCTTCTATTTTTTTCTTTTTTGCTAGTTTTGATCATTATGGCCTTGTTATATTTTGTTTAAACTTATATATTGTGATGTGGACTTATGTTATCCTTACTGCTGAGTATGACCCTTGGTGGTCTTTGCTTAGAACTGGTAGTATTATTTTGATAGTTAGTATGCTCTACATATTGGAAAGTGATCAATTTTGGGTAAAGTGATTCACTTTTTGGTTTTCATTTATGGAAACACATCTGGTTTACAGTTGATTCCTATAAAGTTAAGTTTTTCTAACTTAGAAATTGACTAAGTACATAAGCATAGATACATAAGTATTTTGGGTATCGAAGATCAAGTTCGATGAGTTATGACATATGAGCTTAGAGGAAGATAGTATGGGGTATATGTGACCTCCACCTAAGATCATTTTTGTTTTGGTAATGTTTATAGCGAGTTAGACAGAATTGAAGACATAAAAACTGTAATAGAATAGTGATATAGAGCAGTTAGACAGTAGCGATGATTAAGGGAGTATGACGTGGAATCCTAGAAATTGGAGTTAGATTATGATTGATGATAACCTATACTTTGAATATGTAAGAGCACCGACCATGCATTTAATATTTACTTTATTCAATGTATTTTGTATTGAGAGCCGACTATATAATATTTGCATTGAGAGCTCACTTGGTGAAAGAGAAAGATATATATGTAAGATCTTTTTGTGGAAGTAAAGAAGATATATGGATTGATGAGATGATATATATGTGAATGTCAAAGAAGAGGATGATAGAGATCATTGATGAGCTATAAAAAGGAACTATCTAAGCATTAGAGATGCTTTTTATTTTTCTTTACTAAGAACATTTTGTAACAGAACTTTATTGTAGAGTTGTATGCTCAGTTGGCCCCTAATAGGGTGTTGTGAACCTTTAACAAGGAAATATAATATGTAATATTTAGCTCCTAACAGGGACACTATACTTTAGTACATGCTTGTGGGTATCATCCCCACCGAGGTTTTCCCTTGTCCAGGGTTTCCTTGACAACAAATAATGGTGTGATGATTTCTGTGTTATTTTCTTATGTTCTTTTCATTTCTGCAAGCTTATGGTTAATGTTTAATTGGTTGAAGAATTTATTTAAGTATTATCCAATCCTAAAAATTGGTATTAGAACTTTTGGCCCTTAGAGAGAAAGTATAACAACTTAAGAGAGATCAGAATGGATTTGGATAGTTTGCAAGAGAAGTTTGATGCTGCACTTGAAGACCTTGACAAAGGAAAAGAAGAGAATAGAGAATTGAGATTCAACATTTGTAGAGTTGAGAAATTTATAAAGAAACTCAAGGAACAACTTGAACTTTCTAGAAGTCAAAGGCAAGATCTTATGGTTTAGATAAAAGAGGATTCAAATGAAGATAATTTAGATCAGATAAAGAAACTTAAAGAACAAAATAAAACCCTGAAACTTGAGAATGAGGCTATGACCAAAGAAATTCAGATACAGAAGGATGCTAAGAATAAAATGGAAGAATCTTTAAATAATGCATTAGATCAAATGAAGAATGAGGCTGACAACTACAAGAACAAGTATCTAGAACTAGAGAAATACAATCAGATCATAAAAGGTAAACTTGTTGAAGAAAAGAAACACATTGAGAAACTCCACACCAGCAGTGATTTGATTGATGAACAAAGAGACAGACAGAAACCTAAAGGTGATATGACTGGTATTGGCTTCAATGAAGCTGAATGTTCTAAGAATCAGGAAGATAAATCTGATGAGAAGATTGATGCTGAAAAACTCCTATTGAAGAACCTAGAGAGAAGATCAGACCCTTCAAAGGTAGATGCTTTGGTTGTAACAAATTTGGACACATGAAGAGAGACTACAGAGGTAATGTCCCTTTTAAATTTTTTTTTGGTTATTGTTTTAATTGCAATGGATATGGGCACAAGAAAGAAGAATGCATGAAACCTAATCAACATGGATATAAACAAGACAATGGAAGAGAACCTACATGCTATAAATGCCATAATCTTGGACACATTGCGAAGTATTGTAAGCTTCAAGAAAATCAGGAAAGAAGACCTCCTATATGTTACAAATGAAATAATCTGGGACATATAGAAAAGTTTTGTAGGTATAAGGGAGTAAATCATAGAAGAGTACCACCTCCTATGAATTCACAAAAGAGTGGAAGTGATATTGGCAAGAGTGTTACAGATTTAAAGAATGATTTTGACAATTGTTTCAAGAAAGCAGAAGATAACAACAGTGGTAAAATATGGAAGATCAAAGAAATCAGTGAGGCACTAGTTCAGGGAGAGATAGTAGATGCTACTCAATCTGCGGTTGATGGCAGCAAAGCATAATCAACCTAATTGGCTGATCATGGCCTTAGGGGGAGCATTGGATACAGATATAAGAATATATCTAGCCCCAAATTTTGTGGATTGATCTTGAGAGAGCTTAGGTATGAACATGGCCGACATAATGCAGTATACATCTAAGAGCACAACATCAGCCAATGCATATATTGTGATCATGAGATATATAGCTGACTAGATAGTATTAAGTAAAATAAACCATTCCAACTTAAACTTGTATAAAGCACAATACAATGATATATTTCCTTACCATTTGACAAGAGAAACCTAAGGAGATCAAAGAGTGAAGGAACTCAGTCTATTCTACAACTACCATGCGTGATTGATTGAAGAAGAAAACTCAAAATTTAGCAGAATTGAGGTATCTACATCATCTAGCTATGGATGCACCTATTATTTACAATGTTGTCGATTGACCTAGGTATAAATTCAAGAAAAATCCATTCAAGTTGTGTGAAGAAGATCTCAAAGGAGCATTTTATCAGACCCCTCATGGTGTATTACACGTAGAAGATATTAGGGCTTACATTCACTATAAGTATGATATACTTTGAACTGGTGAGATTTCAACTAAGATGAAGTATATGACTGAGAAAGGAATTATGAGAGATGAATACAAACACATTGACCAGTTGAGCATAATGAAAATTAAAGACTTGTATGAATTCGAAGATATAGAATGGATCAAGATATTGTTGAGCAGAGTACATGATCAGTTCATTTGGATAGGCAAACATCCTGTGAAGATTTGTAGTGACTTAATTCATGAGATTATTGGATAGGAAAACACTGGCATCATTACTATTGTAGAAAAACATGTGAAGAAAGAATTCAAAACCCTAACTCACTCGAAATGGGACAGGTGAGTGATGACAATAAATGACTTCTTTTAGCAAGATGTGAGATTAATCTCTATGATATTTGGCTACAAATTCTACTATAGAAGTAGACCTAATTCGGTATCTACAAGAGTCATTATGATGGCATGGAGAATGGTGAAAGAAAATGTGAAATATAACCTATGCAAAGTATTGGCACATCAATTTCTGGAGAATGTTAAACTGATAAAGAAAGACATATCAAAGACATTCAGATTTGGATCACTATTGATGCATATGTTTATACACATTGAACACAAATTTCCTGGTATGCACCCCAGTGGTTGGAGAAAAGGGATACCTAATGGTATTTAGATTTCATAGAGCTACAAAAGACAAAATAGAACATGGGTTGATGGGGAATTGTTTGGTATGATTAAGATCCTTCAGAGGCAAATGAAAACTAGATACAAACTACATGAAGACATTGTTGAAAAATACAAGGATACAATCTGTTTCATGGTTGAAACTGATGGTGTATTCTTTGAGGCAGTCACTCCTAGGAAGAAATGGTGTTATCTAATAGGATATGAAGTAAGTTCAGAGGTATTAACCATGCAAGTTGAAAATGTTCTTGCATTTGAGATTGATACATCAGAAGAAATATGGGGTACATATGAGGATAAATCAACTAAGGTAAGAGAGGAACAAACAAGAGGTTTTAATGATTGTGGTGTTAAGGTAGGATTGACAGAAGAAGAGTTGAAAGAAGTGAAAAAGAAAATGGCAGAGCGATCTTTTGGTTTGGCAAGTGCTAGCAGTGCAGCCCTTCCCACTCTTGAAGTACTAATGGTAGATAGTCCACCTCTTCCATCACAACATACATCACAAACTGAAAACATTAATCCTAGAGTAAACACCAGATCTAGCAAGAAAACATCATCTATGGAACCAAGCATAGTGAGAGAAGAGAAGAAACCTGAGAAGAGTAATCAAGTATGGAAGCTTGACTTGAAGATGATAGAGAAGAGAGCTATAGAACAAGGGAAGCTAGTTTCAATTGACAAATACTATGACATGTATGATGAGACTAAAAAACATAAAGTTGAAGATGTTGTAGTTAATCACCTACTTGTTTTCAAAAAGACTCTATTGGAAATTGAGGGCAGCATACCTGAAGAACTATATGAGATATTAGAAAGAAGGAAACAATTAGCTCAAATTGAAGATGAAACAATCAGGAATTAGGAAATTGACAACATGTTTCATGTAATATCTTTACAAGAAAGAAAGAGAATAGTCAAGGAATTGAAACCTTTGTTGAGGACTAAGGAAAGACTACTAAAAATCATGGAAAGAAAACATGATGAAGTCACTAAGGAAACACAGAAGGCACTGGATAAAATATTGATGAACACTACTCCTGAGAAGCCTCCACCTCCTAAAACCACTTTTCCTACACCATTAGGAATGGGAGAAAGCTCAAAGATAGCTGAGGCAAATGCTGAGAAGAGTGAAGCTGATTCACAACTAGATTTATATGTCTTTGGTGTGCCTGTGACACTTGATACACCACATGATGAAAATGACCCATTTTCAGGGAATGTGGACAACACTATTGCAGATGAAGCAGAGAAAAAAGAGGAATACGAGCAGACAAAGGAAGAAGAGCAGAAGGAAGATCAAAAAGAGGAAGAAGACTAGAAGGAAGAGTAAAAAGAGGAAGAAGAGTAGAAGGAAGAATAGAAGAGGATGAATAGAAAGCATTAAACACATCTTCCATCTCATTGTTGGAAAGCAAAGATAAAACAACATAAGTTAATGTTGACTACATGGATAAGATGAGCTAGTAAAATTAGCTTTTACTGTACTAACTAAAGTCAAAGAAAGATCAGAAAAGAAAGGTGATAAAAAGGATAAAGTAATTACCGGGGCAATTGATACTATGAAAAAATTGCTTCCAGTACCTATTTTTTCCAACATAGAGATGACATTAAAAATCTAAAGATAACACTTGATGAATTTGATGGATATTATGAGAATTTTTTAAAGATTGTAGAGGAGAAGGCTGAAAATAACTATTTGGAGAAGAAACTTTCTAAATTTTTCAAGTCTATTATAGGGACTTAGGCATTCTAAAAACCTGTTTGACAAATACAAAGAGTTGCATTGCATATGGAAGGAAACTATTTAGTTACTGTATAAATCCTATTAGGCATGTTTAGAACGTTGAAGACATTATTGCCAAGGAGAGGGCAACTCTGAACAATATGATGGACAGTTGTGAAACCTCTTCACAATCTGTAAAGGAGTTAGAGAAGGAAGTAACAAATTTTTTGGCAAAACTCAGTGTATTGGATATTGAGAAAGGGAGAGTATTAAAAAGATTCAATTTTCTGAAGAGTTTAATCACTCCTAAGCTATCCATACTTGAGGCACATCTATCAGACTTAGAGAAAGTTACAGAGCCATTGACTAATTCTATGCCTATAGAGGTGAAAGAAGAAGAGACCACATCATTTTCATTGAATGGACTAATTCATGTTAGTCAAATATTGTTTAAAACATGGAGTATAGAAGTGAAGATCTTGGAAGATTCCTTTCAAGATACTTTGAAATTGGTGAGCAAGCACTAATCCTATTATTTTGTATGCACCTTTGTCATTGTTTTCAAAGGGGGAGAAGAGAAGAAAAAAATGAATGGGAGAAGAGATAAGAATGAATGGGATAGATTGTTGGAAAGTGATCAATTTTGGGTAAAGTGATTCAACTTTTGGTTGTCATTTATGGAAACAAATTTGGTTTACAGATTGATTCCTATAAATTTAAGTTTTTCTAACTCAGAAATTGACTAAGTACAGAAGCACAGATACATAAGTATTTTGGGTATCAAAGATCGAGATTGATGAGTTATGACATGAGATCTTAGAGGAAGATAGTATGGGGTATGTGTGACCTCCACCTAAGATCTATTTTGTTTTGGTAATGTTTACAATGAGTTAGAGAGAATTGAAGACAAACAGACTGCAATAAAACAATGATATAAAGCAGTTGGACAGTAGCGATGATTAAGGGAGTATGATGTGGACTCCTGGCAATTGAAGTTGGATTATGATTGATGATAACCTATACTTTGACTATGTAAGAGCACTGACTATGAATTTAATAGTTACTTTATTAAATGTATTTTGAATTGAGAGCTGACTATATAATATTTTCATTGAGAGCCGACTTGGTGAAAGAGAAAGATGTATATGTAAGATCTTTTTGTGGAAGTAAAGAAGAGATATGGATTGATGAGATGATATAGATGCAAATGTTAGAGTAGAGGATGAAAGAGATAATTGATGAGCTATAAACAAGAAATATCTAAGCATTAGAGATGCTTGTTATTGTTCTTTACTGAGAACATTTTGTAACATAACTTTATTGTAGAGCTGTATGCTCAGTTGGCCCCTAACATGGTGTTGTGAACCTTTAACAGGGTTGTAATTCCTTTAACAAGGAAATATACTATGTAATATTCAGAACCTAACATGGCTAGGTCTCCTAACAGGGACACTACATTTTAGTGCATGCTTGTGGGTATCATCCCCACTGGGGTTTTCCCTTGGCCAGGGTTTCCTCGACAACAAATAATGGTGTTATGAGTTTTGTGTTATTTTCTTATATTCTTTTCATTTCTACAAGATTATGGTTGACGTTTAATTGGTCGAAGAATTTAATTAAGTACAATAATACTGATTCACCCCCCTCTCAGTATTATCCAATCCTAACACTACATTGGTAAATTTTTGGTCATTAATATTATGATTACTACTATCGCTCTAGTTACATTGTTCAATAGTAGGAATAGATTTCTTATTGTTGGTTTTTATTTTTGGTATTGATGCTAGGGTTGCTAGTTTTATTTTCCCCTATATTGATGAGGTGCTGACAAAGTAATTCTGATATTACTATTGATGTGTTGATTAATGTGTTTGCTTCTATGGTAACTCTATTGTTGGTCGCCCTCTGGGTTGGGTTGTAAAGGGACAACACCCTTGTTTTGCTGCATTTTAATATAAAAAAACTACTCAACTTATTTAAATCTAAATTAATTGTCCCCCTAATTTCTATTTGTTTAGTTAGATTAAAATTGTAAAATAGATTTTATTCCCTTAAAATTATAAACTATGCATTATATTTAATCTTTTTATTACTGTATTCTTCTAAATTAATTTATTCTAAAAAGTGACAATTATATATATATATATTTTAAAGATTTTTGTAAATATATATATTTACAAAGTTTAAAGATTTTTTTTATTTTTTATTATTATGTAGAACCTAATTAATTTAAATTTATTATATCTATGTAATCAAATTACTTCAATCTTAAGTATTTTAATTTATTTAATTATCTCAAATAATAGTTCAAATTCAAAATAATTTGTTAGAATTTAATCTTTGCTTGGTGAAACTATGTAATTAAAGGATAAACCAAGGTATTCTAATTTGTATTTGTCCTCTAGTCCAAGTAGGAGGACATGTCACATTTTTGTAATTCCTTTAATAAGGAAATTAGATATTCCTCCTTAAGAGGATTCTCACATTTGGCACACACTCAATGTGAATGTGGTATTCATAGAAGATGAGAGTTACATACAAACTCCTCCACTCATCTCTATTTAAGAGATGCCTCTACACACACTTGCTCAATAATCTTCTCTATTTTCTCACTCTTCTCACATTCTCAAACTTGCTCTCATTATTGTAATGAGATTATTACTCTCTTTCTCTCTTCTTGTTTAGGCTTTGTGCCTCCTTCATATTATACACAAGGGGTTTTTTATTTCTTTTTCCCTTTTGAAAATCCTTCTTGTGTTGGTCTTGGAGGATTTTGGTGAGCTTGTGTTTGATCTGTCTGTGTGTGTGTGTGTGTGTGTGTGTGTGTGGTAAAACTCTTCATTTTGCACTCTCTCTTGGATTCTTTCCTTATCTCTTTTCCATTTTCTTTTATGTTTCTAACATAGTATTAGAGCTGGTTTAATCCTTGTTTTGAGTGTTGCATGCATGAATAGTTGAAAGATATCTCCATTTAGGAGAAGAAATCAAATTTCTTGTTGATCTAACTCTTATTTGCAGGGATTGCTTTCATTCTTTTTTCAAATCTAAATGTTTTCATCCCTATTTCAAGTTTTTTAAAAATTAGTTTTTTTTCTACCCTTAGTCGGGAAACTGCAAGGGTTTTCAAGTTTTTTTTTAAAGTACTAACCTCACCCTCTATCGGGCAACCGCAAGGGTTTTCTTTTTCATGCATTCTCATCCATTTTTTCTAACTATCTCATTTGCAGGTCTTTTAAAATCTTTCTTATATATATTTAATCTTGCTATGATATATCTATTCTATTTTATCAACATTTAATTTAATAACTTAACCTTTGTATACTTTTAATCTACTGTTTTCATACTATTTTTATATATTTATCTCAGTATTTTGTATATGCTTTGATGCATTTTGGTGTTTGTGCAACATTTAACAAAGGAAATCATAATATCAAAATTTCACATTTTTAACATTAAGATTCTTGCACAACAATATGTATTGATCAACATTATAACATTAGCATAATATTGAAACAAAAGATTCTATTTTTGATTGGCTGTTTCAGCGTAATATTCCATAGCGCAGCCTGCTAACTCCTCCTCCCATCCCCAAGCATCATTGCCTTTATTAATTAGTTTAACATTGCACAATACTTTTCCTACCTCCTTGGGCATTAGCAGCCTTTGCTGTTGCTACCTCCCTCCTTTGCTTTCACAACCTAGTTTCTGTTCTTTCACACAACTCTCCTCTCTCCTTTCGTGCCTTTTAGCTTTTATTATTTTCTGCACAACTTTAGCATTAGTTGTTTTTATTAATATTAAGCTGTGCTCTTGCAATTTTTTTGGTTCTGTGAGCCTTGCGTAACTTTACACTAGCTACTGCATTCTTAGGTATCTCTCTCCCATTGCGCAGACTTCCAGTGCAATCTTCCAGATTCTCTTCTTCCTCCCTCTATCCCTCCTCTCGCACTGCCTAACTTTATTTTAGTTGCCTCCTATTCTGATAGAATCTTTCTCCTACACTCATTTTTCCCTTCTAACATTTTCTATGTAGGTTAGGTAACCTTTTCTCTGCAATTTTTTTTCTTTTTTTATACCTTTATTATTGTTCTCTGCAATTTATCTGACCTTTTCTAACTTTTTTATTCTAGTTTGACTTTGTTTAAATTTCTTTGTATAATTACTTTATTTAATTAGATTAACTATATTGGTCTCATTTAATCATCTCTATAGTTCCAATAACATTAATTATTTATTTAATCATTTTCCACTTTCTCCTATATAGTCTTCTTTTAGTTTCTTAATTAAATTTCATAATTGGAGTTTAAAATTTAAAATTAATAGTTCAAATTTTTTTAATCAAAAAAATTTAAATGTGTATAGATTTGCTTCCGTTTAATATTTCTTCATATCACTTCATTTCCACGTTCTTTGTATCAATTCTAACCAAATTCAATTGGTGTTTCATTAATTCATTGCAATTAAAATTTGTTCTTTCATTTAATCTAAAAATTTAATTTTTTTTCATATCATTATTTAACCATTCAAATTGTGATTAACATTAAGTTCAATCTATTTTTATTGATCTTTATCTTTATATATTCACTGTATTCCACTTTATTTAAGTTAATTTGATCACCTCTTTCTTTATTAATCATGTCTACTCTAATTCCATAAATTAAACTCAATAGTTCTAACTATCATCAATGGAAAACTCATGTTTCCTTTCTATTCCATTTTAAATATTTACTTGAAGTTGCTACAGATGCTTCTATTGAACCAGCTACCTCTACTTCACAAGCAGACAAAGATGCATGAAAAACTAAAAACGAAGAAGCTCTTGGATTGATTGGTCTCTCAATAGTTCCTGATCTTTATATCTTAATTGGACATTGTACCGAAGCCCATCAAGCATGGGGCATTCTACAACAGACGTATGATAGCTCATCCAAATCCCGTAAGATTCAACTCCAAGACAACTTGGAGGACTTGAGGTATACTGATTTTAAAACCATGGATGAATTCTTACTCAAGTTTGATGCAATTAAAAATAAATTAAGTGGTGTTAATGTTACTTTAATGGATATTAGATTAACTACTATAGAAATGTCTTCCTAAAGAATTTCAGCAATTTATTACTAACATTCATTCTCAACTTTTTATTTCTAGTTTAGCTCGCATTTAACTTATGCTATTTTTCAAAATTTATTACATCAAGAGGAGGCTAAATTATTACAATTTGGTACTATTAAATCTTTTGAACATGATTTTGTGTCTAAAACTCAAAATCAAAATAATAAATCTCATACTCATAATAATAATAATTATTCCAATAACAACAATTATCGCAACAATAATCATCACAATAATGGTTATTCAAATAACAATAATCATAAGAATAATTATTCAAACAACAGGTCTAATTCTAGGCCATCATACAATAATAATAACAATAATTACAATAATCAACAAAATCAAAAACCACATTGTACTTATTATGGAAAAGATACTCACCTAACTAATGTTTGTTTTAAAAATAAAAATGATAAGAAGCCTATGAATAACAATAATAAAAAAAACTTCAAATATCAAGGTAATCAATCTTGTCGTGCTTTTACTGCTTGTTATAAAGCTTCTCATGCATTAGAATGTATTATTGATAGTGGCGCTTCTCATCATGTTACATCTCATAGAGAAGTATTTGATTCTTTGCAACCTGATACTACTAATATTACTATTCAATTAGCTAATGATCATAGTTGTAAAGTTGATGGATTTGGTGATGTTAATGTTCCAAATGGAAAGTTACAAAATGTTATTTATGTTCCTGAATTGGAATCTAATCTTCTTTCAGTTGCTCAATTATGTCAAGATTACAAAGTTGAATTTCATAAGGATATGTGCTATATTATTGATCCTAACATTGATCATGTTATTTCTAATGCTAAGATGGATCATGATAACTTGTTTAAATTCTATGAGTTTTTCTCTTCAAGGTACTCTTTGAAAGTTAATATTGATTTCAATGTATGTCACGAAAGGCTCGACTATTTGAATTCTGATTATATTTCTTTTATGCAAAAATCTAACATGGTTGAAGGATTACCCCATATGTTCCATCTAAAATTACATGCACAGGGTGCATGAGTGGAAAAATGAAAATGGAGCCCTTTCCTCATGGTACTTAGTGGAGGGTGTCTCATAAGTTATGTTGAGCCTCATTTTTACACAAGTCAACGGATAGGATCTCAAGATTTGATTTCCTCTCTTGAAAGGATAATGAAGTTATTCCCAAGGTTCTCCTGGCTTGAGTCGTAACCTTCTTGGTTACTTAGTTGAAGATAAATGTGAATGTTCATGAGGAGGCCTTTGCTGGTATGTTCAAGACATCAAACTGTAAAACAACTTTAGTACTTTTTTTGGTATTTTCCAATTTATCAGAGATTTGTGTTTTAAGTAAAGATGCAATTTTGTATTTTCTAAAGATGATTACTTTTAGAATTATGACATAATTCAAATGAGAAAGGTAAAAAGAAATAAAATGAACTTGCTGAAAATGCAATTCTAACAACATATACTATGTTTGATCTTCCCTTGCGAATTGAATGATGGAAAGATTTGGAACAAACCCACGAAGTATAAATCAGACGATGTCACAATTCTATACTCGATGGAATGCAATCATTTGGAGAGAAAATGTATTCACTCTTACAAGATTTTCAAAACCTATCAAATCATGAAGACACCAAGACGCGCACACACACAAGACAGATTTATTGTAAAGCCCAAAAGATGATCTCTTCCACACATTCGTCACAACAAGGTAGATAGATAACAACAAATTCCAACTAAAAGAAACACAAATTCGAAACACAATAAACAATTGTATCTTTGAAAATAATGAACAAGAATGCACAAATTCATCACTTTCGCATAGATAGAAGAAATTTCACACCACTCATGAAGCACCAAATTGTAGATTTTAATGCATTAGGAATCTGACCCTATTACATTGCTTTTGATTACAATATATAGAGTTCTGATCTACAAACTTTGAATGCCAAAATTAGGGCATCATAGAGTCTAAATTAATGAACATAAGATAAAACTAAGACTATGCTAAAAGGAAACTACTGCTAACTGATACTAAATAAATTGCATGGATTTTAAATCAATTTACAACCAGTTTGTCCATGCAAGAGGGATCAAACTCGTCAAGAAAAGAGAGAGAAGATGGGGTTTCTCTGCATGTAACTAATGTCTTCTTCTTGATCTTAGATTTCTCCCTTGGAATATTCATCTAGAGTTTTCTCTGCAGTGGGAACTGATAGGGGAACCTTAGTCCTTCAAAAATGAACTCCAGGTAGGCACCCATATGATCTGGAGTTCAACTCCATGCAAAAAAGTGATCTCGCTAGAAACACCCAGAATTTTGGACCCCAACCTCTCCTCCAAAGTTTTTTAAGTTCCCCCAAAATGCTAAGTATTAATATCTAACTCTAGAGGCCCAAACATTTTGGCCCTTTCGAAGGTTGAAAGGCTGAAAAGACCAAAAGGCCAAAATGTTGGGAAGGCTGAAAGGCCAAAAAAGGCTGAAAGACCAAAAGGTTGAACTTTAGCCTTTGTAGAAAAATTATTGTGGACAAATGTCTTCTTAAAAAATGTTGGAGGAATCTAGGGTGTCAGTTTGGGAAGACTTATGGATGTGCATCCTAGAGCCTTTGTATTATCTCTAGAACTTCTTTGTAATTTATCTCTTTCCTCTTTACCTTATTGACCCATCGTTCTTTCTTCTCTCTGAATATGGTCAATTTGGAATCAAAGAAATTAATCTCCTCCTCATGTTCTGACATCACCTCCATGTCTTCCCTGAAGTAGAACAACTATTGTAAGGCCTCTTTCATACTGAAACCTACCAGGTTATCTCTGAATTGTTGAACCACCTCTTTTGATGGATGCATGATTTGTTTATCTTGGTTCTGGTATAAGTCGACACCAATTATCATGAAGAAACCATCTATCTCTTTTACCCATTCCATGACATCCTCTTGTTTTTCTACTATGTAGGCCCAAAATTATTCATAGACCTTAATTGTCTTGGCTATGCGCTTGATCCAGGTTCTGAAGTTGTCTATTTCTTCACTAAAATATGGAAGCATTACTTCTTGATTATCTTTAGGTCCTGGAGGGCGGCTTTCCATTTGGTAATCTTGGACTCTAAGCCACCCTCATTCTCCATCATGTCTATAAATTTTGTTTCTTAAACCATGATGAATCAGAAAGGCTTAAACACGAGTTTGACAACCCCTTCTCCATATTGTTCAAAGTCATTTTTCCAATCTGCACTTGCTTGGACGAAGGAAGGGGTGAAACCTTCTGATAAGTCTAGGGTAGCCCTCTTTTCTAATACAGCCTGTAATGAGGCCTCCAGGCAACTTGGATCAATGGGACCCACCATTTTATGAATGAAATTCTTCAAAGCCTCATTCTTCTTTGTTAGGGACTTTATGGTTTCCTCGTCCTTGCTCATGAATCCTAGAGCGTGCTTAAGCCCTAAAGCTATGAATTTATTGCTCCCTTCCCTAGTAGGCTCACCCAAGTCTACCTCTACATATGTGTAATCTTTGGGGGTCGCTTGTGTTTGAGAACTGCTAACAGAAGGAATTGCTACTTGTGCCTTCTAGCGACCCCTAGTGTCTTGGGAGACATAGGATATTGTCCTAGCTAGTATGCTAACCTTTATTTGGTGGAAGGTGTTCCCTAAAGATGCCATACTTGTGTCTTCTTCTCTTCCTCATCAGTGGAAGTCCTCTTTTGGGTCTGAATCTCTTTAGTAAACAAAGTAGGTTTACTAAAGGTGGTGACTGGATCATATGGGGAAATGTGTAGGATCAACGCCAAGTTTTGTGACCCGAGGGTCAATTGCTCTTCTGATTCTTTATCTTGTTCCCATTCCTGTTCACCATCTCCCTCATTCACTTCATCTCCGGGACCTTCTCTTTCTCCCCTTCCATCTTCCCCCATGCCCTATCTTGTCCATCCTTACCTTGGCCCTCATCCCTTGAAGAACTGATCAACACTTATGTATTGGAACTTTCTTTTGTGGTTTTATCCCCTATTATATTCTGAGCTACTGGGGCATCTTGAGTTTCAGGCCCTTGGCCTATGTTGGATCTTATCCCTTTGACTGGCATGTTTAGTGCTATATTGGTGAATTGGGCCAGAGGTGGAGTGAGGACCACATGTGGTTGGATAAGTGTATGATCTCCCATGTCAAACCCTATTTCTAAATCAAGTGTGTCCTCCTAGTCTGTAAAGCCTTCTAGGCCTTCAAAGTCATATATTTGGAACTCATCTGATCCTAAGGCATCCAAGGGATTATCCTTCTCTTTACTATCTTCTATATGTTTCATGTAAGTATTTTTTTCCTTCCTCTTTTGAGATCTTTTCCTTTTGACTAGAGGTACATCTTCTTCTTCTTCTGGCTCCTCTTGTATGGTTTCTAGTTGTGGAGACACAAAAGTTCTTCTCCTTTTATACATTTTCTTCCCCTTTTTAGTGGTAGGAGGAGATTGGACAGAGTAGGAAAAGCCTTCATCTTGTGGGGCTTGTGATGATCCCATTGGAGGATTTATCAGTCCAGTCACTCTAGTTTTTGGGGCTTTGTGCCTTAGATTTGAACCATACTCTACCGCATGTTCATGGCTATAAACTATGCTTGGTTTCTATGGTGGTGCTTTCTTATAATGGGGAAATGTAGACTTCTTGTATTGCTTATCCGCCTTCTTGAGTGGATCCATGTATGTCTTCACTAAGATTGGATCTAGCTTATAAGGCCTTTTGATCCATGTTTTGGTTGTTCAGAGCACATGCCTATCTTAGAATTGAATGTTTTTGTTCTCATCTTTATCAACTTTTGCATTTAGAATGGGCTTGTCATATATTTTATCCAAAGTGTAAATTGCCTCTAGCACCCTATCTGAATCATTTTCCCAAACTTTTTGGGGAATTGGGATCTTCAATGTCTCCTTTGGAAGGGCAAGGGGCATCCTGCAATAGTCCTTGATTCTAACCTGATGATTGTCTACACAGTTTACCCAGTGATCTTCAAGGTGCAGTTCATGAATATAGAATTTTCAAGTAATGTGGCTGTATGTACCTATTGGGTCAAATCTGGGCTGGACTATTTTGTAAAGTTGAAGTGGGCACTCATCCCACTCAAAGGCCAAGGATTTTCATACCTTGATGTCTTGTAGAGTGTATGGGCCTAGAAGAATAGGGAAGTCCCGACAATGCTTCTTCTTATGATTTATATGCTCATAGGCATCTGCGAGCTGCCTGGCCATTTCTAAAGTAATTACCTAGTCATATGGATACCGGGGCAACTTCTTTTGTTTCAAAGGAGACCCTACCACCCAAATATATGTGAATATCTTGAATTGTATGTAGTAGGCCACAATTCCCCTCACCTTGGCAAAATCACCTTCAATAAATCAGATGATTGCAAAGCTAAAAGCGTTGTTTACTATTCTGTAATATGGGCTATCCTCTAGCATATTTTCCTTTCTTAATAGCTATGGATATACAACATGTGGCCATGCATTCTAATTGTTTATGCTACCTCTTTTGGTAATTCCTGGATAGTCTTCCCATGCGGCTAGCAAGTACACTTTTTATGTACTCATATAGAGTTTCAGGTTATGTCTCATCATTGTTATCTGTTCATCCAATCTATCACTGATAATGGTTCCCCAATCAAACCTAGATTCACGACTTCTGATCTTCTCTATCAGGAGGATCATCCAATCCTCAAGTTGGATGGACTGGGGTAGTCCATACACTCTGCTCAGTAATGTCACCGCTGCCTAGATGTCATCCTTCATATACCCCCTCCTGAGACCTATCTTATCCAATTTGTTTTTCACAAGAGGTTTCTTGAGGTAGTTATCATTAATGATCTCGTATACCTCTTCACCCTTGTTCCAGAACCACTTGAGGCCCTTTTCAATGAAGAAGTCATAGAACTTGTCTATGCCCTTATGGAGGTGGAAGACCTCTTCTATGATGTCTGGCCTTATGTCCAACACCATGTGTCCCTATGTGTTTTTGACCACTCTTTCATCTGGACTGTAATGGTTTGAAAGTGTCATGACCAACTCAGATGAAGAGATAGCCACTGGGTGGGCTGCTGAATTAACTAGGCCTAAAAGGACTAGTGAAGTGCAGTCCTTGGATCTTCCTACTAGTTGGGAGCATCTTAATAGGAACTCATGCCAGTTCACATTCCTGATGTCAATGTCTTTGATTTCTATGTATTTATTTCCAATCTTTGAAGGGGGATGATTCCCCTTGTACAAGTACTTCATTAGAGACGATGTTCGTTGCTTAGGCATTCCTGCAAGAAAAGTGCAAGTATCAGTGTTTTATTGAAAAGGAGACTACAAAAATAGGAAAGAACTGATTAATCTAGGAAAAAAAAGTAGGAATCTCTTCAAGTAGCCATAAATGTAGATTTCACACTTTTGGCCTTTTCAGGATTTTAGACGCTGAAAACTGGGTCGGGGTCCAAAAGGGCCAAAAGTAAGAAGAGGAATAAAACCTTTCAGAATTTCAGGGTGCAAAAGTCTAAACAAAATCTCAAACGCCAAAATTCTTAAATTCGTAGATGGATGACCATGCTTTGGTGATTCAGACTTGTCAGCATTTGAGATGTTTCAAAGGTCCAAAATGCAAAAAAAGGTCGAAAGGAGTGAGAAACACTTGGGAAACAAAAAAACAAACTTGACCTAATTTTTGGTCTTTTGGAGGTTGAAAAACCTATGACAAAGGTCACAACCAGAAACCCTAGGGGACAAGACAAAAATGGGAAAAACTACAAAATGAGAGGGAGCCTCCCTCGCAAGCCCAAAAGTACAAACCCTAAGGACTTGGGGGGAAGCAAACTGGACTTGAAAACAGGACACAAAACCCTAACCTAACCAGCAGAGGAAAAAACAAAACTGGACAGCAAGAAAGACCTACCCTTTGAGCATGAGGGGGTGGAGGATGAGGATAATAGAGACCAAAGGCATAGAGAAAACAACCACAAAGAGAGAGGAAGATAAAATGGTGAGGTCATGGGAGCACTGAAGACATAGGAGAAAATTGCAAAGTGAATATGTAAGGAAAATCAGGCGCGGAAACAACTTCCTACACTAATCTCTATAGGAAAGTATTGTGCAAATTCCTTTAAATCCTTACAATTTCAGATTCGTTAACTACTTTAACAATGATATTGCAGCCACATACCATGCATATAGAAAATAGAGAATGACACAATGATTTACCCTGGGGAAAACCTTTCGGTAAAAAACTCCATCACTCCAAAACCTACACAATGTATTATCTTCAACACAACGGTTACAACACACTTGCAATGCAAGTTCTTTCAGGAGACAATTGACACTCTAAGACAAATCCAGTAGCACCAGATCATACCAACAATACACTCTTTTCGTATCCTTTCCTGTAACCCTAAAAAACACTTATATCATGCGCTTTCCTTTTTAGGGCAACTTCCAAGGATAGCTGTATTAGGGTTTTACCATTCTCTGAGAAAATAGGAACCCTAAATTTTTTTTCAGGGTGATGTCCTGAACCCCATGGTTGGGAACAAAGGAGGAAGAGTGTAAAGTACTCAACTTTATCAGTTGCCACATGTCTTGCATGTCTTCACCTGTCATTGAAATCTCCTAGAAATAGCTCTTATGTGTCATAGGAATCTGTCATAAC
>MU227817.1:4220706-4243728 GCA_018584345.1 Thuja plicata
TTCAGCAGCCCGGTGGTACGGCTGGCCTCCTCCACCCATGAACCCAAAAAAATAAAAGGGGTCGCCCCACTGTATAAAAGATAAACCACCCCCCCCTTTAGTATAGACCCACCCTTGAAAGCCTACGATTTCTTTTAGCAGAGTTCTTCTTCAATAATAAATAAATACATATATATATTTATATATATGTAGATACTCACAAGTATGTGAGTATATACATATACATAAATGTATATGCTTCTTGCCTCCTTTCATGGCTGCCCACCTGCACATTTGGAAAAAAAATAAAAGAAAGAATAAAAATGGAGGTTAGGGTTTGTAGATGGTAGGAAGAGAAAGAAAAATTGAGAAGAGAACAAAAAGGAGTGTTTTTGATCACCTCATATTTGGACCCTAACCCTAATTTCAAATTAGGGTTAGGGATTTCAAAATGAGAGGAAAAAAAAAAACTTGGTCTTTTAAAAACATTGCCTTTCCTTTTAATTTTAGAATATCTTTTAATGGAGAGATTTAATCTCATGTTATTTTGTTTGTATAGGGCCTTTAATTAGGTTATTGTAAGGTTAACCTTTTGTTAAATGAGATGATTTAATAAATGTTAGTGGGTAAATATAATTATAGCATGTATAGTAATATCGGGGTAATTAAATTAAATTAATCAATTACTCTTTAACATTAAGACATTAACTATTAGAAATATTATTAGTTGACTTTCTATAAATTAAATGATAAAAAAAATAATTACCAGAATGGTATAGACACACTCAAACAAACAAATTAATATATGTTATTATTTTCCTTTGAGCTCGACTTTAAAAAATGAGATTTGTTGTAAATCAAAGATCCAGTAAGCTTAAAAATTTATTTTGAACTATTGTAATTTTAAAGTTCGACATTAAATTTCCTTAACCTCTTAGCTAGATTTTCCTAGCCTGGAGATTTTAATTATAAGTTATCATACAAAATTTAATTTAACATAGCCTTAAATGAAATAGTCAAGATAATGTATTTATTTAATAATTAAGCCGATAATGCTATTTTTGTGGGATCATTATATGTGGCTAGTATAATGGCCTCCGTAACAATAGTGTTATTGTGGGAACACTTGTAGGGTTAAATTTTAGTGTTATAAATTTTAGAGACGAAAATATTAGATTATCTAGACATTAGGATTTTTTTATCATTGGGTAGATTCACCTTCTGGTAGGCGTTATGGTACAAATTTGCGAAGGGTTATGCTACCCCTCTTAGAGAACTCATTTAACCTAAAACTATATTTTATTAATTTGACTTAGGGATTGAGGGATGTTATCTTAACGGCATGATACCCCTTGACCCTTCAAGACATATCATTAGTTTTCAACCCAGTAAAGCTTAGTAGGTGAAGTTCTACCTTATTCGATTAGTAAACTCTTGAATGTGACCCTTTAGGAAAATTTAAAAAAAAAAAATTTGTTGCATTTTTGGGCGCAAAATTTTTGGGCATGATAGATTTTCTCTGAGAAGGGAAACCTTAGAGCATCTCGAACATCGATATGTTAGCCTTGGTCTTCTTTATCTCTTCATCTGCACTGTATTTGTCACTTGAACATGTCAGGTTTCTGTAACTAGCGAACGCGTTTGGCAGGGATGTAGCAAGAGCATTTAGGCCTCTTGGTGGTGTAGGATTATTGCTCGCTCGGGGGTTTGGTGGTTGGTTGTTTACTTGGGGGTATTCCATTGGTCATAGGTTCCTTTCGAATCCATAGATTGTAGGATTTTTGATGAACATTTTGGAAAGCATGGACTTTCAAGAATTTAGTCTCATTTTCCTTTTGGAATGGGAACACGAACTCTTCTTCTCCCGAACAAGGGCCCAAATTTTCTCCATTTCTGGATTCATAAGAGTCGAACATCATGGTGTTGAACTAAACATGTGGCTCTTTTGGATCCTCTGGATACAAATTATGGTAGTTTTTTTCATATCCGTTGTTGTTCTGGTGTGGATTTGGAGCCCTGACAAAATTGGCCTTCATAGCTTCATAGGTGTTAGCATTGTCTACCAATATACTACCATTGTTGGACTAGGTGTTCCACAATGGCTTATCTTGTGTATTTTTGTTACCGTTGCAAGTGTTAAAACTCTGATTATGATTCTGATTCTAGGGATAAGGATTTGGACCAGCCGGTGCTTGTTGGTACCCACTTTGGTCTTGGGAAGGATTTAACTTCATCTGGGTGAGCTCATTTGTGATTTGGGACAAGGTCTTCTTCAAGACATCCAATTTAGAGGCTAAATGAATATCGGGTTCAGGTTGGGGTACAAATCTTTGTTCTACAAATGCTATTTTGTGAGCCTCATAACCGGGGTAAGTGATGGATGGTGGTAGGGCTGCAAATGGTTGTGCCAGGATCAGATTCAATGGATGTTGATGAGTGGCCAAAGCTTGAATCTTTACGGAAAATGGATGTTGGGAAGCAACATTGTTAATGATTGGCATGGTTGCAAAGTTCCCTTCTTGCGGATACATTTGCTGTGTGAATGTTATGGCCTCATTATACACCTTTTCTATTGTGTTTCTATCCACAGGCGGGAGTCTTCTTAGAAAAATTAAGGTGAAGGGATCCAAATCTTTGAGGTAAACTTGTATAACGACGGCCTCTGGTATGGTGTAAGGAGCTTCCAACTTTTCATGCATTTTGTGGAAATAATGATTGAACATGGCGATGGGCTCTTTAGGATCTTTTCTTGTTGTTATGAATTGGTGATGTATCATAGACGGATCCACATACAACTTGAATTGATTGAGAAATTTGGTTTCAAACTTGTTGCATGCAGAGATAGATCCCCTTGGTAAATTTAGGTACCATTTGTATGCAAATTATCACAAGGTGTATGGGAAAAGATGACAAACAATGTCTTGGTGGGCTATCTCCTTGCGGTTACAAATTTCTTTGAAGGCACGAATGTGCTCTTCTACTATTTTTGATTCACCATATACAAAACATGTTGAAAACCTCTCTGAATTTTTAGGCAATTCATGGAGCTGCCCAACAAAATTTAATGGTGAACTTTGTGCGTTAGCGAAGAAATCCACCGAATGAAGTTGTTGCAAATTCTAATTTTGCACATTTTAATTTTGAATTATGGCTGTGAGAACAGTTAGGACATCATTGTGTGATTGCTGTCCAAGCGGGTTCTGTGACTCAGAAGGATGGTGAGAGGAGTTCTCTCTTTTCGTCCCTTTGTCGCTGCGAGCTCTTTGATGGTGAGTGAGTTCAATGAAGTCACTTCTTTTTGGAGATGATCTAAGTACTTGCTCAAACTTTTCTGGAGAAAAACATCCAATGTTATCCAAATTTTTAGTCTTGAGGCCCTCCTTCTAGCGCCACTTCTGTTGAGCTTCATTTTTACACAAGTCAACGACTAGGATATCGAGATTCGATTTCCTCTCTTGAAATAATAACAAAGTTATTCCCAAGGTTCTCCAGGGTTGGGTCACAAACTGCTTGGTTTCTCAGTTGAAGATAAATGTGAATGTTCATGAGGAGGCATTTGCTGGTACATTCAAGACATCAAACTACAAAACAAAATTAGTACTTTTTTTGGTATTTTCTGATTTATCATAGATTTGTGTTTTAATTGAAGATGCAATTTTGTATTTTCAAAAGATGATTACTTTCAAAATTATGACATAATTCAAATGAGAAAGGTAACAAGAAATAAAATGAACTTTCTGAAAAATGAAATCCTAGTGGACATAAACCGGTGTCGATCTTCCCTTTCAAATTGACCAATGGAGATATTTGGAACAAACCCACGAAGTATAAATCAGACGATGTCACAATTCTATACTCGATGGATGCAATTGTTTGGAGAGAAAACATATTCACTTGTGCAAGGTTTTCAAATCCTATCAAATTGTGAAGCCACCAAGACACGCGCACATACAAGAAAAATTTATCGTAAAGCCCAATAGATGATCTCTTCCACGAATTCATCACAACAAGGTAGATAGATACCAACAAACTCCAACTAAAAGAAATGCAGATTTGAAACATAATAAATAATTGGCTCTTTGAAAATAATGAACAAGCATGCACAAATTCTCACATAGATAAAAGAAATTTAACACCATAAATGAAGCACCAAATTGTAGATTTTATTGCAATAGGAATCCAACCCTATTACATTGCTTTTCATTAAAATATATAGAGTTCTGATCTACAAACTTTGAATGCCGAAATAAGGGCGTCAAAGAGTCTAAATTAATGAACATAAGATAAAACTAAGACTTTGCTGAAAGGAAACTACTGCTAACTGATACTAAAAAACTTGCATGGATTTTAAATCCATTTACAATCATTTTGTCCATGCAAGAGGGACAAAACTCATCAAGAAAAGAGAGAGAGAAGATGGGGTTTCTCTGCATGCAACCAATGTCTTCTTCTTGATCTTGGAGTTCTCCCTTGGAATCTTCATCTGGATTTTTCTCTACGGTGGGAACTGATAGGGCACCCTTAGTCCTTCAAAAATGAACTCCATTTGGGCACTATCTGATCTCGAGTTCAAACTCCATGCAAAAAAGTGATCTCGCTGGCAACACCCAAAATTTTAGACCTCGACCTCTCCTTCAAAGTTTTTTAAGTGCCCTGGAGGCCCAAAATTTTTGGCCCTTTTGGAGGCCGAAAGGGTAAAATGTTGGGAAAGACAAAAGTTTCAGCCCTTTCGGAGGCTGAAAGATTGAAAGGCCGAACTATAGCCTTTGTAGAAAAATTGCTAAGTGTGGAAAACTGTCTTCTTAAAAAATGCTAGAGGGATCTGGGGAGTCAATTTAAAAAACCTTTTGGATGTGCAGTCTGAAGCCTTTGCATTATCTCTTGAACTTCTTCATAATTTATCTCTTTCCTCTTTACCTTGTTGACCCATTGTTCTTGCTTCTCTCTGAATATGGTTAATTTGGAAGCATAGAACTCAATCTCCTCCTCATGTTATAACATCACCTACATGTCTTCCCTTGAGTAGAACAATTGTTGTAAGGCCTCTTTGGTGCTACCACCTGCCAGGTTATCTCTGAATTGTTGAACCACCTCTTTTGATGGATGCAGGATCTATTTATCTTGGTCCCGGTATAAGTCAAGGCTGATCCCTGTGAAGAAACCATCTATCTCTTTTACCCATTCCATGACCTCCTCCTATTTTTATACTATATAGTCCCGACATTCTTCGTAGACCTTAATTGTCTTGGCTATGCGCTTGATCCAGGTTCCAAAGTTTTCTAATTCCTCACCCTCATATATCTTCACTAAAATATTGAAGTGTTTCTTCTTGATTATCTTTAGGTCCTAGAGTGTGGATTTCCATTTGGTAATCTTAGACTTTAAGCCACCCTCATTCTCCATCAGGTCTATCAGTTTTGTTGCTTCAACCAAGATGACTCGGAAAGGCTTAAACACCAGTTTGATGACCCCTTCTCCATATTGTTCAAAGTCATTTTTCTAGTCTGCTCTTTCTTGGACAAAGGAAGGGGTCAACCCTTCCGGTAAGTTTGGGGTAGCCCTATTTTCTAATACGGCTTGTAATGAGGCCTCCGAGAAACTTGGATCGATGGGACCCACCATTTTATGAATGAACTTCTTCAAAGCCTCATTCTTCTTTGTTAGGGACTTTATGGTTTCCTCGTCCTTGCTCATAAATCCCAGAGTATTCTTAATCCCTAAAGCTTCCAATGTCTTTCTCCCTTCCCTAGTAGGCTCATCCAAGTCTACCTCCTCAAATGTGTAATCTTTGGGGGTCGCTTGTGTTTGATAAGTGCTAACAAAAGGAATTGCTACTTGTGCCTTCTAGTGACCCCTAGTGTTTTGGGTGACATAGGATATTGTCCTAGTTGGTATGCTGACCTCTATTTGGTGGAAGGCTTTGCCTAAAGATGCAATACTTGTGTCTTCCCTCTCTTCCTCATTAGTGTAAGTCCTCTTCCAAGTCTGAATCTCTTTAGTAAACAAAGTAGGTTTACTAAAGGTGATGACTGGTTCATATGGGGTGTTGGTTTACAGTTTGTCTACTTTAAATTTGATTTATATAATGACTCTTGAAAATAGATAATGCTTGCTTTCGTAGAACAAAAAGTAACCACAAATCGGGTTAATGGTAGAAATATATGAATGACCCCTGAATTGAAAGGTACAATATCCCCTATGTGAAAGATATGCAATGAATTTTATCTTTTGGTTTGAGGGGTTATGCTCTTAATCAGAGAGTAGAAGAGGTTTAACCAAGTTGCTCAGAGCTTCAAACAACTAAGGCAATGAATGGGGACTTACTCAATGACATGCAATCTGAAATGCAAACTGCCATCTACCAGCAGAGATAAAGAAAGAAGGTGTAACAAAGCAATTCTTGGATTACTAAGATTGTGAAACTTTGACAATACCCAGATTATCTTGATCTCATTCTGTATTAACCCTCTTCCCAATCCCTTATGCAAGAACTAATCTATTGAACTAAGATGTGCAATGAAAAGAAACCGAGTGCTTATGCTAAAGACATTAAACATACAATCCACTGAATGAAAATAACAAAACCCAGTTCATTAATATTCATTTAGTTTTTAGTATTAGCATCCTCATTCAAAATATCACACAGCTAACTAAGATGAACAACAAAAATCACTTCAAACTCAGAGTCACACACAGTAGTTCCAGCTATAGGGGTTTACCCAAAGTAATTTTTGCTGATCTCATTTACTTTAAAGAAATTTACATATATAGGTCTTCTCCAAAATTACCCGCTACAATAATGATTTCATCTTTACAATATTCTGAGAGGAACATTCTAATAATAAACATGGTCGGTTACAAAAACTGACAAAGCTGACAAAATACCGAAAATGGCTACAATATACAAAAATTGGGAAGATGACACAGGTCAACAGATTCTATGCCTTCTTCTGTGTAATGGTTTTTCCTTTGTAATCCTTCATTGCATCCATTTTCATTACCTTGCCCAATTCTTGAGCATTCAGAATGATTATACTGTCAACTCAGTTCATCCAAAAACCATGCATTTCTGTCAGTTTGTCCAACCTGGCAATCTAGGATTGGAGCTTCTTTGATTCCTTTTTTATCACTGCATCTATTGTGGAGAGCTCACTGATTCTTGACACTTGGAAGCTAGCCAGATCTGCAATCTCATCTATGAAATTAGGAAACTTATCTTTCAATCAATCTGTATTCACCAACTTGTTACTTCTAGAAACTTGAGATTCTGTGTGCAAAAATTTCAAAAACTCAAAAAGTTTGTCCATCTCCTTTTGTACTAACTCAATCATAGTCTTGAGTTCATTTTCTAATATGCTTGAGCTCTTAATCATGAAATCTAGAGACTGCCTCCAATGAAACAATGGCTCCTACCCGGTCTTAAGGATTCCATTGGAGATTTCAACACTCATCTTCATATCAATCACCTCCTACAAGGTGGTTAGTTTCTCTATCAATCCAGTAGATGCATTATAAATGGTCTCCTGGTGCTTTGATATTGCATCCTTCAACTTGTCTTTATCAAGTAGAAGGTTTCCCAAATTCTCAATGACAATGGGCCCTTGAACCTTCATTGCCTCTATCCATGCTCTACCAATTTTCCCAAACTATCTCTCTTGCTGCATCTTCAGTAGCAAGTTCTTATTTTCTTCCGCATTGGAGTCAAACTGAGAAGATGGAGTACTGCTAAGAGAAGATTTAATATACTCAACTAGCTCCTTATTTCCAGACTTGAGGACTTCCTTGTCTGCTTGAAGTTCTTCTAACCTATCCTCAATCTTCTCATTGGTGGTTTTCCAGATGTTCGCCATTGAATCATGCACCGGAAGTCCTAGGTCCACAGTTTTTATTTGGAAATCTTGAGCTGAAAGTTCATGAAACTTTCCTTCTTTCTGTGGCTCTACTATTTCCATTAATATATGCCCAGTTCTAGAATCATGGGAAAGGGCCACCATGGAATTTTTCTTCTTCACCTTCTTCATCGGTGGCTGAGATGAGGTTGCCTTAAGGATCAGGTCCTTTGAAGAAATGGCTTCCTCATGTAATTTCTTCTTCTTCTCAATGGTTTCTTCCAACCATGAGTCTGTGGATAACAACTTTATTGCAGACTGAAGAGCTATAGGATCAAAGAGCTTCTGGGCCATTGGAGGAGTCTAATTTTCTTGAGGTGGAATATGGAAAGAGGCAACCTTAGTCACCGAAAGGGATAGAGTGTTTTACCGGTTGAGAGGAGTCCTGACCATCCATGGGGTTCATGCTGTCCAAAGTGATGACTGGAATTAGTGAGGGAGGCTTGGTCATGAACACCTCTTGTTCTTTCTTCTTTTCCTTTTCCTTATCTTCTATATTTCCAATGTTTAGGAGAAAACCATCTCCGTAGGTTGGAGAGATAGGGACATTCTTTTCTAGAGGCTGGTCACCTCCTTTCCCAGTGGATTGCGCTGCACCTACTGAAACTGATGATGCCACAAAAGAAGTAACTACTGAAGTTGATTGCTCAGCACCTGAAGTCATTCCTCCTTATGAACCTGTGCTAGAAGTTCCTTTCCATCACACTCTAGTCCATTCCACACACTTTTTGGTTCTCTTGATAATGCCTCTCATGAGAAGCTCCAATGAATCAACCACTGGACCAGTTGGTGAAGAGGAAGAAATGGGAAACACCTTGATCTGATTGTAGGATGAAGGATGCATGAAGAGGCCATCATCTAAAAGATTAGATACATCAACAACATTATTATACATTTCAAATTCATCCAAAGTTAAATGGGACCACAATTTTTCCCTTGTCTGATACTCATTAAAACATTTGGCCCAGAAATCCTCAATATCTGGGACATGTCTATAGGCATGTTCAAGATTCAAGTGATCTCTAACAAAACCCATTGGATCATATTGAGGCCTAAGAACCTCATAATCAAGTAGCTTGATCTTATCTTCAAAGCTCTTTACCAAATTCTGGGCATCAGATCTGGATGCACAGGAATATGGACCAACAACCATGAGGAAGGAAATTCTGGTGATCTTCTTCATAGTTGAACATAGAGTGTTCACTTCCAATATCTGCCAACAGAGCTCCATCAAGACCACCTTATCTTTAGGATACTGGGGCAACCTCTTAGGAAATCTGGAGAAGGCTCCTATCCGAAGATAAGAGAAACTCAGGAATTAGATGAAAGAGCATCCATACTGACCGATTGCCGATATGGCCTCTAGCAAGAATCTTCTTTCTAGGAAACCTTGAAGTTCCCAACATATTCTCATTGTGAATGCATCATTCACAACAATATATTCCTCAATGCTCAGATGCAATTGCAGATTTAGGTAAAAATCATAAATTTTGGTGTTGTTGTCAAAATTATGGATTGCTGGTAAGCTGGGCCATAGGTGTTGAGTCGCCAGAGCATAGATCAAGTATGAATACATGTAGAACTATTTTAATCCTTGATAGGAACTCATCTAGGATGCTAGGTTCTCATAGAGGATTTCTACCCAATCAATGAACATATTTTCTATGCAGATAGCTTGAACAAGGAAGAAATTATGTTCAACGAGATCCAGGATCTTGGGTTTTCTGTCCAATCTGGTCAGCAGGGCTAGAATATTGACAATTTCCCTCTTTAGGGTTGTTCTGAAGAGTGTCTTTGACATCTTACTTTTCTTTGATTGAGGGGTCTGGAACCAGGTCTTTTGCATATCTTCCCTCCTTAGAGTCTTCTTTTCATTGAACATAGACACAGATGAACCAAAGTCAATGTCGCAATACACATCTTTCACCAGAATGCTGAAAGAAGATTGGATTAGGGTTTTATCAATCATCAGAAAAATAGACTAACTTGAGAATAGGATTTTCTTTGTCACCGTGTTGTATTTCTCTATACATTCTCTAAGGAGCTCAAGAGCTTGAACTGGCATTGGAAACACTGCAGCTTCTATCAGACCACTGTCCTTGAGCTTCTATGTAATAGGGTGAATTGGATGAGAATTCAATCTTCTATGCAAATCTCCAAGATCAAAGAATATTAGAGATGTGTCAGAAACTTCTTTCAATTCACTCTCTCAATACCAATTAATCTGTCATAACCATATGCCTTAACTACCATTTACTATAAAACTAAGAACATGAGTGAAGAGAAATAGCTTGCTATACAAATATGGTGAGCAGCAAATGATGGCGAATGCTAAAGAAATAGCTGCGAAGATCCAAATGTTGGCGCCACATGAATGACATTATGGTGACCTGACGGATGCAATGACATGATTAGCATTTAATTTTTGCTAATCAATGGCTATTCGAACTTCCCATTTAGAGAACATAATGACCTCAAAATCCTCAAACTTACACTTAACTTTTATGTTCATTAGCCACTTGCTGAAACAAATCCTTAGTCTTGCAGAAAAAGAACATACTTTCCTTCTTTTCCATCGGGAGCACTTAACCTTTTATTTTCTCTTTTCACTTGTGTCAAGGTTGCACCTTTGAGAACAACTTTTCTGGACGCTGCATGATCACTGCCAGTACTCTGCAACTTGACATCTCCAAGAGTTAAAATAAACTCTTTTTACGAACAAAAGCTTTATGAATCATTTATGCAAAGCACATGTTTAACCATTCAAAAAAATATATTGAGCATTACAGATCTGAGGGTGACTACTTCTCATTTGGAAGACACTATGACACCCCTTTCTTGACATAACTAAATCACCTAAACACCAGATGAAGCAGAAGCATTGAAATAACCGCTAGGCTCAAATAGGCAAGGGTAATTTATCTGATAACCACATTAGAGGAAGGTTTCAAGATGAATGAGAAGTACGTCACCAAAGAAATTTTTTATCCCCCTGGAACCTAAAGAACCTAGACTAAAATTTGGCAATAGCTGGCTCTGATTGGGGACCTAGACATGCCAATTTCTAAGAAGGGACCCAGAGTCTCTGGTTTTGCACAACAAGACCGATAGCAAAAACAACAGGTAGACTAAACTAAAACATGCAACAGGAAAGGAAACTAAACTAGACTAAGAAATCAAGAAAGAAAGTAGGAGAAATGAAAAGAAAACCTACCTACACTAACACTAACCTATAGGGGTTACTTGCTTTCACTTGAGTATTTGATAGAGCTTCAGATCCTGGCCATTGTAGGAGAATGGTAGAATCTCTCCAGAAGGATATGCTAGAATAAAGGAATTATTCTGGTTCACCTGCATAATCTTGAATGGTCCTTTCCAAAGCAAGTCAAACTTATGATGCTCTCCTTTGGACTCACGCCTTTTATCCCATAAGAGGACCAAGTAACCTTGCATAAACTTTCTTGGTCTGGCCTTCTTACCAAAGAATGTTTTCACTCTCCTCTCATGATTAGTGATGTGGTCAATAAGATTTTCCCATTCTCCCTCCAACTTGGTTAGATACATGATTCGTTTCTCCAGACCATTTTGGAAAATGGGATCTTTAATTACCTGTTGCAGCCTGCAAATGGATAAATCCAGTGGAAGTGGGAGATTAGGTTCAATTCTGTGAACCAACTCAAAAGGGTAAATCATGATAGATCTCTTAGGTATTATCCTATTCACTAATAGAGCTTCATGCAATTTCTTGTGCCAATCCTTTTGACTCTCTGAAACTAGTTTCTTCATTATGTTAATCCGGTTCTTGTTGCTTGACTCAGCCTAACCATTTCCCTGAGGGAAATAATCAAATGAGTGACTAAGATGGATACTGTTGTTGTAGCAAAACTCTGTAATCTCTGATGAAGAGAAATATGTGGCATTTTCCATCACTAGCTTCAATGGCACTCCAAACCTTACCAAGATATTCTCCTTGATAAATTCACAGACCACCTCAGATGTAGTTTTCTTGGTAGGATTAGCCTCAACCCACTTGGTAAAGTAATCCATTGCATTTATGACATATAGGTGACCTGCATAAGAGGGAGGATTTATTGAACCAATGAAATCAAGCCTCCATTGTTGAAAGGGACCCTCTACTGCAACTGGCTTCAATGGAAGAGAAGCCAACTAAGGCTTACTGGAAAACATTCGACACTTATCACACTTGGGCACCCAATTGTAGGAATCTTTAAACATGCCAGGCTAGTAGTAACACTACCTCAAGATTTTATATATAGTGACTGTGGATGAGAAGTGTCCACCACACGCCTCATTGTGGAATGCCTGGAGTAATTTCACTTGTTTTGGCCTGTCCACACACCTTAAGAAAGTTCCATCTATTGCCCTCTTATATAACTGGTCATCATAAATGACATACTTGGCTGCCTTGCTCTTCAAATATCTTCTCTGTTTGTATGTCAATCCTTCTGAGAAATCTCCATAAGTAAGGAAATAGGTGATGTTGGAAAACCAGGGATCAAGAAGACTAACCATTAACACCTTCGGAGAATGCTCCTCTTGAGCTGCTTCCTGATTTGTCAGCCATTATTTTATACAATCCATTTCCTCTAACCAAATTTGTTGGCTTGAGTTAATATCATACTCCTGTACCTTAGCTATCCATGCACCTCTAGTATTACATCCTATTTCTTGTTGTGTCAAAATTCTCTTAACAGCAGAATCAGGAATATAAATAACAGAATGGGAATGTAATACATAGAATCTAAAATTCTTCAGTGCCCTTACCACCACATATGCATGCTTCTCCATTTGAGAATATCTCAACTCATGATCCTTGATTGGAGTCCTCATGAATGCAATAGGCACCTGAATTCCTTCATTGTTCTCTTGCATTAGGATAGGAGATAATGTATGAGCTGATGCATAACAGTATAATATGAACTCCTTGGTATAATCCAAATGCACCAACATAGGTGCTTTGGCTATAGCATGCTTGATTAAATCAAAGTCCTTCTTCCCAGAGTCATTCCACTTGAAACTTTGAATACCCTTCATCATATCAATTATGCATTTCGTAATCTTGAAAAAATCAGGAATGAAATGCCTAAGAAAATTTACCTACCCAAAGAATGATCTTGTTCTGGATTTGCTTGCCAGCAGGTTCAATTGCTGGATGGCCTTTACACGTTTAGGGTCAATTCAGATTCCTTTGTGGGAAATAATTTGACCAAGAAGTCTACCTCTGGTGACATAGAATACAAACTTCTTGGGATTAAGAGAGATGCCATGCTCTCTACATCTCTTTAGCACTTTCTCAAGATCTCTCAAATGATCCTCTCTTCTTAGAGAAGACTGTTAAATCATCCAAGTATATAAATATTATTCTATCCTGGAGATCTACAAATGAAGTATTCATTTCCCTTTGGAAGGTGGCTCCAACATTGATAAGCCCAAAGGCCATTCTATTGTAAGAAAATATTCCCCAAGGAGTGGTGAACACTGTCTTATACTTATCTTCTGGGTCCACCTCAATCTGGTTGAAACCTGAGAAACTATCCAACATGGACATCATTTCAGATCCATCTACTATTTGCAGTATATGATCCATGTTTGGTAAGGTGTAATTATCCTTTAGAGAAGCCTGGTTTAGATTCCAGAAATCTAGACAAATTTTGATTTCTCCGTTCTTCTTCCCAACAGGCACAATGTTGGATATCCATGTAGAGTGATGTATGGGATAGATAATTTTTGCCTCCAATATCTTGTGAACTTCTCTGAAAATGGCATCTAAAACCTTAGGATTTTAGTTTCATTTCTTCTACCAGAAAGGGACAACTTTAGGCTTGAGAGGGATCGTTTGCTTGAAGTCTCCATTCTGGAAAGTTTTGAGGTTTACATAGCCCCAAGTGAACACATCCTTATATTCAGAGAGTAGGTGTTTATCCTTTTCTCTTTCCTTTTTTATGCAACAACTGCCAATATTTATCATCTTAGGTTTATTTTCAGTGCCTATGTTCATTCCCTCAAAATCCCATGAGGTACCACCTTTCCTATCTCTTTCTTTTCTAATATATGCATCGTGTCTATCAAAGAGTTTTTCAAGGGAGATTAGGTGTCGAGGAATTTTGTTACATTTTAACTATTCTTCTCCAAGCTCCAATTCTTTCTTGCTGTCTGGAGATAACTCCTTGTAGGTACTAGAACTTCCTTCAAAGTATTGATCACTAAACTGATCTGATCCTTCCATGAAAGCTTGTATCTACTTGTCACTGATGAAGACTTTCTAGATTTCCACATTATCAGGAACATTCAGCCTGAAGAGAACTTCAACTTTGTATTGCTTATTTCCTATTTCCGGATGTGGGAGGAGAAGTGAAGCTAAGGCGGCCAACAAATCTGCTCATAACTCCACAATCTCACATTTTTCTCTGCATACTATTCTTGAACTTGCCTCACTATCAACTCTGCATCACTGAGTGCTTTAAGGATTTTCACCCCTCTTTTCTTTGCAGTAACAATGCCTAGCAATAAAGCCTCATATTATGATGTGTTATTAGTGTTCTTAAACTACAATTTATAAGAAAGTTGTATTATGTCTCCTTCCAGGGGAATAAGAACTACGCCATCTCCTGATCCTGTGGTAGCACAACTACCATTAAACTCCAAGGTCCAGATATCCTAATTGTTTGTATTTTCTGGTATTTCATCTTGATGATTGAAATCTAGAAACAACATATAATTGCTGAATTCCATCTCCTAGTAGAGGATTTGTGCCTAAGGGTCATCAGTCTTCATTACTGTGAATTTGACCTTTTCCTTGGGCTCCAGATTTATCTTCTTAGTACCCACTAGGATTATAGCATGGGACTAGTCCATCTTGATTTCTCCACCTATGTCTCTACAAAAGCTTCTACTTAGAAGCATGCCGTAGCTGGTCAGAATATTGGCTACCATGATGGTCAGCTTCATTCTCTTTACAGGGTGTGTGGCTAATGCAACTCGTGCATCCTTTACTTGGCCTAGGAGGGGAACCTGTGTAGAATCCATTGAATAACATTGGCCAAAGGTTTTGGTAAGGGTCAATCCAAGAGATTTAGCAATGGAGGTGGGCATGACATTATCAGAGGCTCTAGAGTCAATAATATAGTTGCTTAGTTTATGACCATTTAGTAATAGGGAGACATAGAACGGGTCAGGTTTCTGGCTAGGAGAAGTGGCTAAGATTGAAGAATATTCTTCTTGAAAGAGAAAAGGAAGGATGGGTTCTTCATCATTTAAAGGGCCACTACTAGAATATTCATCACTAATAGTAGAATTTATATTAGGCTGCATTCTAGAATTAGCATCACTTTTACAGTAATCTACAAGCTTCTGAAGTTTAGTAGGATGAGTTTTTAAATATTCTAAGGGAGACACTTTGATTATAGCATCCTTGTAGTATTGAATTATATCAAAGGAAGACAAAGACTTACCATTTTTTTCAGACTTCGAGTGATCCTTCTTCCAAGATGCAGAAGTAGAAGATCTGGGTGCACCAACTGAAGGACCAAGTGCAATATTCCGGGAAGGAAAAGAGTTTCCTGGATTTTTGTCTCTCTAACTTATTTTTTCCACTGCCATTTGAATCCCATCCATGGTGGCAAAGCAATCACCTCTGACTTCAGAATCAGATTCATACTCCAAAAAGAAATTACCGGAGTCACCATGGGGAGAAGAATCTTCTTCACTTTCAAGATATTTGATAGTCAGCTCATTGCTTGAACCTAGCTGCATGTATCTATTCATCTCTAGATAGCTATTACCATCATGGTCAGCTCTCAGATGAAAAATGCACATATTATGCTTTTTAGCTACCTCAATGGTGAGATTTTGCTGAGGAGGAGGCAACTGCAACTGTTTACCTTCATGTTGTTTTCTGGGAATATCCTGGTAAGACTGCTGAAAGGATTGTGTAGAATTTACCATTTTCTGCTTAAGGGAAATCATCTCATTAGACAAATTCTAAAGCAAGGCCTCAATATTTCTGGTAGCACCGAAAATAGAGCTTGTGGAGGCACCACTCTACACTTCTCGCTTCCATTTCCTAGTAGCTATGAGGTCATCTTCTAGTTCAATTTATAGAGTCTGAGTGGCTTGTAGATTAGCTACATGCACTCATTTGATTTGGAAAACTTATGTTAGGAGGCATGGAACTGATAAACAACATATTCTAGTTTTTAGCTATAGGCTTGCTAGCAATGGGGATCCTATTAGACAGCTTGTTAAACCTTGCAATAAAGTCCCTCGTAGGAACACTAGGTTCTTTCTTTATTTGTGTGAGCTGAGTCAGAAGTGTGTGCTTATCTTTTGTACTTTTATAGCGAGTTTCAAAGCAGTTCTTCATATCATTCCAACTAGTTATGCATCCCGTAGGGAGATGTTGAAACCAGTTAGTAGCATTTTCTATTAAAGTTTCAACAAACATTCTTACCACCACGTCTTCATGTTGAGGGTTTACAATGCTACATGCGGCGAAGAAGGCTACAATATGCTCATCAACAAATACTTTCCTATCTCCATTGAACTTTGGAAAGTTCTTTTAGGAAGATCGAGGTAAGTCATTATTAGCTCCTAGCTAAAGAGGCCCAATGGCGTTACCCTAAGGGATGGCCATTGAAATAGGGAGGGTTACTAGAACAACCTAAAAATTGATATAGGTAGGAGCAGCTACTCCGTGAAGAGTAAGGGTGTTACACAGTAACTGGGTAGTATTGCGGATGACAGGAGGTATAGAAGAATGACTATGAATATGGGAAATAGGGCATGGTAGTGGCAAAAGAGAACCACAGATACCTAGAAAGATAGGATCCTGGGTGTTGGTTCTTCCTCTTCTAAGAGGGTCTTCTAACAAAGGAAACTTAGCCTTCTGCAATTATTCAAACATAGGATCTTTATTTCCTTCTCTCCGAACACTTTGGGTATACTTGGGATCTAGAGCTACTGAGCTTGATTACTGTGGCTTCACAGCTCTCAATCCTTTTTTTTTTAACACTCCCTCTCAATATTCAACATTGGCTTCTTCTCTTTCTAGCACAAGGCTGATTCTTCTGTATTGGTCAAGGGATTTTTGGATTTTCCAAGCAAGGATATTCAATTGGTTTATATTGTCTTCTTGCTCATCTTGGATGCGAAGATTAGGTTTCTCTAGTGGGACTTGTCCTTCTTGAGGCAACACCATTTCTCCTTAAGAGTGATATGTATAATGTAGCATCAGGAATGCCAAATAGATAAGTTCTAAGTCACTTAGAAGAGCCACATACAGACTCACTAAGAAAGCTTAGGAATATTAAGATTTCTCCCCAGTAGAGTCACCAAAAACTGTTGGTTTACAGTTTGTCTAATTTAAATTTGATTTATATAATGACTCTTGAAAATACCCAATGCTGGCTTTCGTAGAACAAAAAGTAACCAAAGACCAGGTCAATGGTAGAAATCTATGAATGACCCCTAAATTGAAAGGTATAGTATCCTTTATGTGAAAGATATGCAATGAATTTTGTCTTTCAGTTTGAGGGGGTATGATCTTAACTAGAGATGAGAAGAGGTTTAACCAAGTTGCTCAAAGCTTCAAACAACTCAGGCAATAAATGGGGACTTACTCAATGACATGCAATCTAAAATGCAAACTACCATCTACCAGTAGAGATAAAGAAAGAAGGTGTAACAAAGCAATTCTCGGATTACTAATATTGTGAAACTTTGACAATAACCAAATTATCTTGATCTCATTCTTTATTAACCCTCTTCCCAATCCCTTATGCAAGAACTAATCTATTGAACTAAGATGTGCAATGAAAAGAAATAGAGTGCTTATGCTGAAGACAGTAAACATACAATCCACTAAATGAAAATAACAAAACCCAGTTCATTAATATTCATTTATTTTTCAGTATTAGCATCCTCATTCAAAACATCAAACAACTAACTAAGACGAACAACAAAAATCACTTCAAACTCAGAGTCACACACACTAGTCCCAACTATAGGGGTTTGCCCAAAGTAATTTTTTCCGATCTCATTTACTTTACAAAAATTTTCATATATAGGTCTTCTCCAAAATGACCCGTTACAATAATGATTGCCTCTTTATAATATTTTGAGAGGAACATTCTAATAATAAACATGGTCGGTTACAAAAATTGATAAAGCTGACAAAATACCCAAAATGGCTATAATATACAAAAATTGGGAAGATGACACAGGTCAACAGATTCTATGCCTTCTTCTATGTAATGGTTATTCCTCTATAAGCCTTCATTGCATCCCTTACCTTTCCCAATTCTTGAGCATTTAGAATGATTATATTGTCAGCTCGGATCATCCAAAAATCATGCATTTCTGTTAGTTCGTCCAACCTGGCAATCCAGGATTAGAGCTTCTTTGATTTCTTTTTGATCACTGCATCTATCACGAAGAGCTCACTGATTCTTGACACTTGGAAGCTATCTGGATCCAAAATCTCATCTATGAAAGAAAGAAACTTAGCTTTCATTCGCTATTTATTCACCAACTTGTTACTTCTAGAAACTTGAGATTCTATGTGCAAAACTTTCAAAAACTTGAAACGTTTGTCCATCTCCTTTTGCACAAACTCAATCATAGTCTTGAGTTCATTTTTTGATCTACTTGAGCTCTCAATCACAAACTCTAGAGACTACCTCCAATGAAACAATGGCTCCTTCCCAGTCTTAAGGATGTCATTGGAGATGGCAACACTCGTCTTCATATCAATCACCTCCTACAAGGTGGCTAGTTGCTTTGTCAATCCAGTAGATGCATTATAAATGGTCTCCTAGTGCTTTGATGATGTATCCTTTAACTTGTCTACATTGTGTAGAAGGTTCTCCAAATTCTTGATGACAATGGGACCTTGAACCTTCATTGCCTCTATCCATGCTCTGCCAATTTGCCCAAACTGTCTCTCTTGCTGTAGCTTTAGTAGAAAGTTCTTATTTTCTTCCGCATTGGGGTCAAACTAAGAAGATGAAGTACTGCCAAGAGAAAATTTAATATACTAAACTAGCTCCTTATTTGTAGACTTGAGGACTTCCTTATCTGCTCGAAGTTATTCTAACCTATCCTCAATCCATTCATTGGTGGTTTTCTAGATGTTCACCATTGAATCATGCACTGACACTCCTAGGTCCACATTTTTTATCTAGAAATCTTGAGCTGAAAGTTCATGAAAATTTCCTTCTTTCTGTGGCTCTTCTATTTCCATTAACATATGCCCAGTTGTGGAATCATGGGAAAGGACCACCATGGACTTTTTATTCTTCACCTTCTTTTTTAGTGACTAAGATGAGGTTGCCTTAAGGATTAGGTCCTTTGAAGAAATGGCTTCCTCATGTCATTTCTTCTTCTTCTCAATGGTTTCTTCCAACCATGAGTCTATGGATAACATGTTTATTGTAGACTGAAGAGCTATAGGATCAAAGAGCTTTCGGGCCACTGGAGGAGTTTTCTTTTCTTGAGGTGGAATAGGGAAAGAGGCAACCTTAGTCATTGAAAGGGATAGAGTATTTACTGGCTGAGAGGAGTCCTGACCATCCATGGGGTTCATCCTATCCAAAGTGATGACTAGAATTGGTGAGGGAGGCTTGGTCATGGACACCTCTTGTTCTTTCTTCTTTTCCTTTTCCTTATCTTCTATGTTTGCAATGTTCAGGAGTAAACCAACTCTATAGGTCAGAGAGATAGGGACATTCTTTTTCAGAGGTTGGTCACCTCCTTGCCCAACGGATAGCGCTGCATCTGCTAAAACTGATGGCACCACAAAAGAAGTAACTACTAAAGTTGATTTCTCAGCACCTGAAGTCATTCCTCCAGATGAAACTGTACCAGAAGTTCTTTTCCGTCGTGCTCTGGTCTATTCCAGCCACTTGTGATTTCTCTTGATAATGCCTCTCATGAGAATCTCTAATGAATCAACCATTGGACCAGTTGGTGGAGAGGAAGAAATGGGCAACACCTTGATCTAATACTCATTAAAACATTAAAATGTTAAAACAATTTTTCCCGTGTCTGATACTCATTAAAACATTCAGCCCAGAAATCCTCAATATCTGGGACATGTCTGTAGGCATGTCCAAGATTCAAGTGATCTCTAACAAAACCCATAGGATCATATTGAGGCCTAAGAACCTCATAATCAAGTAGCTTGATCTTATCTTCAAAGCTCTTTACCAAATTCCAGGCATCAGATCTGGATGCACAGGAATATGGACCAACAACCACGGGGAAGGAAATTCTAGTGATCTTCTTCATAGTTGAACATAGAGTGTTCACTTCCAATATCTACCAGTAGAGCTCCACCAAGACCACCTTATCTTCAGGATACTGGGGCAACCTCTTAGGAAATCTGGAGAAGGCTCCTATCCAAAGATAAGAGAAACTCAGGAATTGGATGAAAGAGCATCCATACTGACTGATTGCTGATATGGCCTCTGGTGAAAATATTCTTTCTGGGTAACCTTGAATTTACACACATATTCTCATTGTGAATGCATCATTCACAACAACATATTCCTCAAAGCTTTGATGCAATTGTAGATCTGGGTAGAAATCATAAATTTTGGTGTTGTCAAAATTCTGGATTGCTGGTAAGTTGGGCCATAGGTGCTGAGTCGCCAGAGCATAGATCAAGTATGAAGACATGTGGAACTATTTGAATCCTTGACAGGAACTCATCTAGGATGCTATCTTCTCACACAGGATTTTTTCCCAATACATGAACAAATTTTCTATGCAAACAGCTTGAACAAGGAAGAAATTATGTTCAACGAGATCCAGGATCTTTGGTTTTACGTCCAATCTGGTCAGCAGGGCCAGAATATCGACAATTTCCCTCTTTAGGGTTGTTTCAAAGAGAGTCTTCGACATCTTACTTTTCTTTGATCAAGGGGTCTGGAACTAGGTCTTCTGCATATCTTCCCTCCTTAGAGTCTTCTTTTCATTGAACATAGACACAGATGAACCAAAGTTGATGTTGATATACACGTCCTTCACTGGAATACTGAAAGTGGATTAGATTAGGGTTTTATCAATTGTTAGAAAAATAGACTGATCCAGGAACATGATTTTCTTTTTCACCAGGTTGTATTTCTCTATACATTCTCTGATGAGCTCAGGAGCTTGAACTACCATTGGAAACCCTACAGCTTCTATTTGACCACTGTCCTTGAGCTTCTGTGTAACAGGGTGAATTGGATGAGAATTCAATCTTCTGTGTAAATCTCTAAGATCAAAGAATATTAAAGATGTGTCAGAAAATTATTTCAAATCACTCTCAATACCAATTAATCTGTCGTAACTAGATGCCTTAACTTCCATTTACTACAAAATTGAGAACATAAGTGAAGAGAAATGGCTTGCTATACAAATACGGTAAGCAGCGAATGATGGCGAATGATGAAGAAATAGTCACGAAGATCCAAATGTTGGCACCACACAAATGACATTAAGGTGACCTAATGAACGGAATGACAAGATTAGCATTTAATTTTTGATAATCAATGGCTAATCAAACTTCCCATTTTGGAGAACATAATGACCTCAAAATCCTCAAGCTTACACTTAACTTTTATGTTCGTTAGCCACTTGCTGAAACAAATCCTTAGTCTTGCGGAAAAAGAACATACTTTCCTTTTGATTCTGAAATGAATAAACATCAGACTATTTTACCTTGTGGGGGAAAAGAACATAAGAGAATACTTTTCCCATAAGCTTGTTTCCTTTATTTTGGAAAAGTATCATGACAGCTTCACCTTTTATCCTTTTCGCACTTAAACAACTTCTTTTCCGTCAGGAGCACTTAACCTCTTAATTGATCTTTTCACTTGTGTCAGGGTTTCACCTTTGAGAACAATTTTTCTGGATGCTGCATGATCACCACCAGTACTCTGCAACTTGATATCTTTGAGAGTTAAAAAAAAACTCTTTTTACGAACAAAAGCTTTATGAATCGCTTATGCAAAGCACATGTTTAACCATTCAGAAAAACACATTGAGCATTACAAATATGAGGGTGACTACTTCTCATTTGGAAGATGCTATGACACCCCTTTCCTAATATACCTAAATCACCTAAACACCAGATGAAGCAGAAGCATTGAAAACCCACTAGGCTCAAATAGGCAAGGGAAATAATTTATCTAATGACCACATTAGGGGAAGGTTTCAAGATGAATGAGAAGTAGGTCACCAAAGAAAAATTTTACCCCCTAGGACCTAAAGACCCTAGACTAAAATTTTCCAACATGGGGCAATGTGTAGGATCAACACCAAGTTTTGTGACCTAGGGGTCAATCACTCTTCTGATTCTTTATCTTGTTCCCATTCCTGTTCACCATCTCTCATTCACTTCATCTCTAGGACCTTCTCCTTCTCCTCTTCCATTTCCCCCCATCTATTCCTGTGTTTCCCTATCTTGTCCATCCTTACCTTTTCCCTCATCCCCCAAAGAATTGATCAACACTTCTGTATTGAGGCCCGTCATGGCCTCCAGTGTGGTTTTGAAAGGTGACACGACTTTTGTGCTTATTGAACCTTGAGAAGTAGGGATGAAGCATGATAGAGGAAATGATGGTGGTGGAGTAGGTGTTGTTGGCAAGTTGACTCCTAGGGAGTATATGGCTTATTTTGTGTTTTCATTATGGAAACAAAGTCATATGAAGTTTTGACAGTAAACTATGAAGTGAAAATTGACTAAGTGTAGAAGACAGAATAGAACAGTGACTTGCAGTCGATTAGAGCATCAGCGCATGTGTGTATGATCACATCAGGATATGCACATTTAGAACTAATCTCTATGGTATGTTGTTATGCTTACCCTATACATGCATAGTATAGAATATCAGTACAGACAAGTTATAGGAAGAACAAGTACACTAACAGTTCAGAGTACAGAGTATGGAGCCGACTTTAGGAATTTGATTAGCGTGTAATATTTTTGTTATGTAAAGGATCAAAGAAAATTGTAATAATTTTGTAACCATGTATTAAACATTATTGTAAACATGCTTAAGACAATTTGTTTGGATGTGTTGTGTATGTTGTTTTTGGGCCAACTAAGGTCTTGTTTATAGTTGTGTCTATTCAGGCATATATATATATA
>MU227817.1:4243857-4297493 GCA_018584345.1 Thuja plicata
GAGATAGAGCCCCTAAAGAAGATAAGAGTATAAGCGCATAACTGGAACTGATAAGACATCTGTGTCATATACAACAATTCACTTTTGGATATAGTGCATATCTATTTTCAGGAGGTTGTATCCTTCTTTCTCATTGAGAAATGAGCTCTTGGATAGTGAGTCCTCACCCCTAATAGGGTTGTTTTTAAAAGACTCCTAATAGGGTCTGGCCTTTAACCAGGTCATTGTACTTGCATTGTAAAGACTACTCCTAATAGGGCAAAGGAACTTTAATAGGTTCATTATACTAGTGCAATATTTGTGGTTACTAATTCCCACCGGGGTTTTCCACTAATCAAGGTTTCCCCATAATCATATTATGTGTTATGTGATCTTATGTTAAGCTTCAAGTGATATATAATTGTTTTATGTTTAAAGTTGCTAAAATTGAATAAATAGCTAAACACTCATTCACCCCCCCTCTCAGTGCTTCCAACAATTGGTATCAAAGCTCTGGTCCTCTAAAATAAAAGTTTAACCACTTGAGGAGATCACGGATTTAGCAAAAGTCAAACATTTGAAAAAGAATCTTGAAGCAGCCCTTGAAAATCTAGATAGATTTGAGAAAGAAAATGAGGAACTTAAGCTAAAAGTTGATGGCTCACAAATGCTTATCAAGAAACTAAGAAAAGATTTGAAAGATTTCTCTACGAATGATTTGGGGAAAATGGTCAAGAAAATGAATGAAGAAAACTTATATTTAAAGGATAAGATAGAAGAATTGAATGATCAATTAACTGATAGCCTAACAACTATTGAAGAGAAGAAAATAGATGTAAGACTAGAAAAATGCCTATTTAACATGCTAACCTAACTAATCTATCATGAAAGTCATCTAAAACAAGGATTCACAAAAATTAAGCATAAAACTCTAAGAACCCCCTTTAGATGAAGCTCCCATGTCCTTCTTTCTTCTCCATAATCAGATTAATGTTGGCTCTTTGACAATAACAAGATTGCGCAAAGACTCTTGAAAGCATAGAATTTGCAAATGAGAATACTAGAAGATAGTGGTCTAACCTTGAATAAGAGAAATGTCCTCAATTTATAGAAAATAAGACACATTTAGGTGAGATTGCATAAAATCAATGCACCAACCAAGATTTTGGTTGGTAGGATGCTTGGAAGCATGAAATGGGGGGAGAGATATTGAGGAGATATTGCAAATATTTGAGAATATTTGTGAAGCACCTTAATAGGGATGAGAATCCTTATTTAAGGGATATGATATGTAGGTGAGATTATGAATCATCAATCAAATCAACAATCTCATATTCTCAAATATTCCTCAAAATCAACTTAGATTTATGAAATTATAAGAAATCACATAAATTTGAAATTAGCTAATTAATTAATAAAATTAATTAAGTATTGGAGACGTAGGAAAAAGGGGAATACATAAAGTTTGTTTATATATTCAATTGGGAATTAGGATAAATTATGGGTTATTCATCCAAAGGGGGAAATTAGTGGGAAGTAGGTCGAATTGAAGGTGTTGATGTTGATTGAAAGAGGTTTGATAATATTGATAGTGATTAGGTTTAATTTTGAGGGTTCTAGAATAGTTTAGGAAATCACAAGACATCCATGAACTTTGACAATGCGCCTGGATAATGATGATTGGAAATGATTGAAAAGCACCAATGAAATTTGATGGCATCGTAAGATTGAAATGGGGAAACATCAATGATCTTTGACAATGTTTCCGAAATGATAATCAGAAATAGTATTGACAATAATGAACATCACTATTGAATTGAAATTGATACATTGATAGTGATAACACCGATGATCTTGGACAATATTATCAAATGGTTGATTGAAAGGATACGAAGCATCGATGATCTTGGAAAATGCTCTTGAAATGATGATAAGATTGATTGAATTGGAATTAGGGTTTGATAGATTGGTTTGAAATTGGTTTAATTAGGCATCAGTGGTCTTGGACAATGCCCTAGAATGGTCGAAAATAAGTCCAAACAATTCTGTAAATGATTAGGAATAGAATAGGAAGGGTTTGAACTGATTTAGGAAGATTTGGAATGGTTTAGGATTGAATAGGATCAGTTTATGAAGGTTTAGGAAGGTTTGGAATGGTTTAGGATCGGTTTAGGAAGATTTTGAAATGATTTGGGAATTGATCAATTTGATAGTGAAAGTAGAATTATTAGTAAATAATTGAACAATTTTGCAATATTCAATCATTGATGAAAGACACAATGTCACTATAGAATAAAGATCATATGTTCGACATAGAGGAATAATTAGGTCACAAAACAACATTTCGATTGTAATGCGAATAATGTTAAAACATGTAGACCAGCAGGCTCGAACCATTTTTAGGTGTCTACATTTTGCCCCTCTTTGATACAATGTGATTATGAGCGTTGTGAACTAAAGAATCCTAAAGAAAATAAAATTAAAACATGCCCCAATGATAATGGGATACATAGATGCCCCATCGATAAATCGTCCAAAAAATGCAAGTGATAGGTTGATTTGTCGACAATGCCGAGGCAGATCCACAACAATGATCAGATCAAAAATCAGAGGTCAAAAGAAAAAGATATGAGGCTCAGAGGGTCAAAAACATTGTGACCAATACAAAATGCAAGGGTTTCTTGTCCATCTAGGAAACCAAGAGGCTATAAAAGGGCTTGAAAGGGGTTTTGGAGCTCATTTTCACTCTCGCATTTGGAAGAATTGAGCTCTAAAGAAAAGAAGATGGATCAAGTGCTAGCAGAGATTCAACACAGGGAATAGGTTCATAGCTTTTGACAGCTGGCCAATGCAGGACCCGAGGTGAGTACATTTGGTCCCCTCAGTATTTTGCAAATTTGCACACATTTCTAGGTCAGTTTGCGGGTCAAAAAGGGCTTGCAAGGTGTCCACATGTGCCACCTATGTAGGTCATGTGCCCACTTGTGTAGGACACATGCCAACCTATGCAGGCATCATAGGTGCTTAGGCAGTGCAGGTGGGAGGCCTTTCTGCCCAAGTGGTAAGAGAACCTGCACAGTTGGTCAGATAGGCCTCAAAACAAGGTTGGGGGGTTCTGGAACCTCCCAAAACATCCCTAAACTGTTCAAAACCCTAGGACAAGGTCAAAATTAGGTCAAACTAGGTCAAAAAAGGTCCTAGGTCAGTCAACAAGAAACATAAAGTACAGAAAGTTGACCGAATTCACATGATGATCATAGGAGGATTTGCTAGTTCCACAGACTTGGGAGAGAAGACCAGCATGCTTGGACATACGCCACCAGTTGAGTAGCCACACGAGATAGATCTTAGCCTCACTAGGATTATATTATGTTACATACATGCTTGAGATTAGGGTAAATTAGGGGTTGATCACAGCACTAGCCGAGCGATGGCACTCAAAGACTTGTTCCTTCCACCTGCCAACAGGGGAGGCGACAATTATTCTGGAGGATGTGTGGCGCATCCTCAGGATTCTGATTCACGGTGACCTAGCCAAGTATGATCCCACTATAGGGAGGGCATCACTACATTGACTATTTGAGAGTGATGATGATGATCTCAACATCCAGGATTATGAGATACGATGGGAGACCTTGGCTACGCAGCATGACAGTTTGATTGCAGTTATCTGTGGAGTCATTGCATGCCTCTTGGTACCAGATAGATGAGGGCACAAATTCCCTATTGGTTGGGGGAGCGTACTCAAGCAGATGATCATGGAGGGTACAGTGTTCACATGGGGGCCATGCATGTTGGCTATGACATATTACCAGCTCCACCAATTGGCGTATCGCGGAGGTTTATCTATCAATATTGGGATCACATTGCTACAGGTGTGGGCCTATGAGCACATAGCGGTATTCCGGCCTATAGATTAGAGAGTGGTTCTACCAGATTTTCCATATGTATATTGCTACTGAGGGGCACTTGCATAGGGCCCATTAGGATACACATTGCACTTTCGACATGAGATAGATGTGCTGAGAGATTTCACTTGGCATCCTTACAGAGATTTCCTTGGATGGGATGATGGTGCAGATCACCTTCCTTACTGTAGACAGGAGAGGTACCTCATTGGGAGGTTTGTGATGGGTCACACAGTGATTGAGATGTAGCTCCCAGAGTGAGTTAGGTGATAGTTTGGAGAGGTATAGGGACTGCTGATAGGTTCAGCATTTTTTGCTAGATCGAGGACCGAGGCCAGGATATGGGGTGCAACACTTAGGCCTTAGGTGGCCTATGCAGAGTTTGCATATTTATAGCCTAGGCCATGGGGAACAGATGTAGATGTGGCATACATAGGGACCACTGATGGGTATGATATATGGTTTTCTTAGCACTAGTTGATTCCTCTGACAGATCCCGATGTGGCAATACCGAGATTGCGAGTGCCTAGAGATGAGGGCACTAAGGAGGAGGATGATGAGGAGGATGAGGAGGATGAGGATGGGGAGTCAGATAATGATGATGATGATGATGAGGATGAGGGTTCAGAGGATGATGATGATGATGATGATGATAGGGTTCTTGATGATATGCTGATGTAGATAGATGAGGATAGGGATGAGCCACCACAGGGTCCTAATGACAGGTTGGAGGAGTAGAGACAACGCATCGCAGAGCTTATGAGCTAGATAGACAGATTGACTCTAGATCAGGTTATAGATAGAGCTGCATGGGATATAGATCATGCATCATGGATGGCAGAGTGATCAGCACTCATAGCACAGATGGACATGTTGGCAGAAGAGAGGGATGTGACTATTGTAGAAGCACAGAGTGCACAGGAGGAGGCATGCCAGTTTATCAGTTCCAACAGCGATGTAGGTGTGCATGATATTGTAGGGATACTAGGGGATGCCCAAGAGGAGAAGAGGTACTGGCGAGATGCATATAAGTGAGATGTGCCACAAGATCAATGGGCATCAAGTTACAGAGCATCATCCAGCAGATCACACTCTCGTAGGACACAGAGCAGCGGGGGAGTGCTGGGACCGAGGGGGCCACCCAGATCAGGGAAAATAGGGCATCACACAGGGGGAACCTCATCTTCCTGATAGGATAGAGATTAGGAGGACTAAGAGAGCAGGGGTTGATAGGGAGTCTCTCTAGTAGAGGGACAATTTTGATAGATATGTGATATGTTATGAGCATGCGGGCCTTAGTGTATACAGACACCTTATTTTTGTGCTTTGGTACTTTTTTGAGACATTGATATATGATATGTAGCTATTTTATGATGCACAAGATGGATGCTTATGTATATGCTTTTCTTTCCTGTTATATGATGATATTGATATATTGCCATGTATTGCCTTTGTTTACGCCATAATATATGTTATGGATGCAATAATTGTTTTTGTCTTTGGCTTTTTCAAAATGTATGAATGCAAAATATATGGTTGAACCTATGCTCATGTATAAAATGAATGAATGCAAAATGAACATGTTTTTGTTATTTTCTAGTTTATGAATGCATGTATGCAGGATGCACTTATTTTTGACATACCAGAGTACTAGACCAAGGCGACTACAAGGACTGACTGAAGAATTGTTAGCATAAAGCATAATTAGATGAAGAAATGTTAGTAGAAAGATGTTGGCTTTCAAAAGTGCAATTTTGTTATAAGAGCTTATTTTGATATTGAAAAAGTAGATGTGACGCATCGTGGCACAAAATCCAGAGTGCAAAAGTCATCCTTTTTGCGTAAACAAACATGATGTAGATAGAGGATGATCTTCTCTATCCCAAAAGCATGTAGTAGACATGCCCTAGAACTTCATGAGATCATCAAACAACAGAAAAAGTAAAGTGAAAGCAATTGGTCATGAACCATCCCGGCTACTCTCATAAGTTCAGATAATATCATTGAGTAGCATAGGAACATGATAAAAAAAGAAAATAAAAAATACTCACGAAACAATGTGAGCCAACAACCATTATGATCTTTTGTTACTTGCATTAAATGTTCATTGAGTGGTAGCTTAGATTGCAAATTGATTTGAGAACTGATTGATAGTCTTGGACAGATTGATAGATAGCAAAGATCGAAAGATTTGAATGGTCCAATCAGTTTGAATGTTGGGTCACAATGATTCAGATCGCATATGATTTCGTTAAGCATAGAGTGATGATCCTGCCATTGAAGTCGGTAAACATGATGTTCGATTCACAAAAGGAAGACAAGTATGTATAGATTTATTGCAGATTTTCGAAGTGATTTTGAAATTTTTAGGATTTTTGAAATATTTGAATTTTTTTGGTCTTTTTTTAGGATCGTATTTGAATTTTTAGCAATTTTTTCAGGACATAATTTGATTTTTTTGGAATTTTTGCATATTTGGATTTTTAGGATTTTTTCAGGTCATTAAAATATTCACAATGTGTTATCTCCAGAATCAGATAGTCAAGGAATCTCATGGGTAAACCATGTTCAAGGTCTTGCCCCCAGTTCAAATTCAAATTCAAAGACGCTTAGTGCCAGGAATCTGCCCCCAGACAACAAAGAGGCTATATACAGAGGCCAAAAGGATAGATAGACTAGGTAGACCAAGGGGAAGACAAAGAAGATCAACTAGTTACATGCCATAAAGGGGCACTAGGGTTGATACAAACTGAGAGATGTGATCAGGAAAGGACATCAAGATATCAGGTGGAACCATGATAGACAATGGAGAAACAACTTGCTACGCATGGCGCCTGTTTACCAGGTTTTTACCATGGTACTTGCCCAAAGCGCCTGTTTGCCAGGTTTTCACTATTGGACTGGATTTTTATCTTGATTTCTATTTTTGCATGCCAAGATGCCTATTTTCTAGGTTTTCATTAGGACAACCATTTTTTATTTTTTCTCTTTTTTGATTTTTTGATATTTTCTCAGAAACTTTTTCAATTTTTTTTGTGCTTTTTTTTAGGAAATTTTTGCAATTTTTTTTTGTACTTTTTTCAAAAATTATGCATAATACTTACGGAGGTGCATGGTATTCAGTGCCTCTAGCAATGGTTCTCACTCTGGTGTTGCAAGCTGATATACTCCAGACCCATATGATGCTATGACTATGTATGGGCCATCCCAATTGGGTTCAAATTTGCTAGCCTTCTCTCTGTGTGGTTGGGTCTTGTAATTCATCTTTAGGACTAGGTCTCTGATCTCAAAATGGCGAGCTTAGACCTTCTTGTTTTAAATCTATTTGAGATGGTTTTGGTAGGCTTGCAAGTGTACCAAGGTGGTTTGTCACCACTCATCAAGCATCTTGAGCTCATGTAATCTGGAAACTCTATACTATTCATCATCAACAATGCCTTGTAGGGATACTCTCAATGAAGGAATTTCAACCTTAAGGGGTAATATGGCCTTAGCACCATAGACAAGAGAGTACGGAGTAGCACCAATTGGGGTGCGGATGCTGGTCCTGTAACTGGGTTGAGTTGTAAGTGCCAATCATGGCCAACATCATTGACAGTCTTTTGTAGGATCTTAATGATGGTTTTGTTAGATGCCTCTGCTAGGCCATTGCCTTGCGGGTAGTAGATGTTTGAAAATCCATGGCGAATTTTGAATTTCTCACAAAGCTAGGTAACATCCTTATTCTGGAATGGGCTACCATGGTCAGTAATGATGGCCAAAGGAACTCCATAACGACAAATGATATTTATAGTTCAGGATGAATCTAGAAACTTGTTTGCTGCTAATGTATGTCATGGGGATAACTTCCACCCATTTGGTAAAGTACTCAGCAGACGTGATGATGTACTTGTGGCCATCACAGGATAGGGGTGTGATATTCCCTATAAGGTCAAGTGCCCATTGTGAAAAGGGCCATAGAGAGATCACTGGCTATAGATCTTGTGCCGGAGCATGAATCAAATTACTATGAATTTGGCACTTGAAACATTTCTTAGCAAATTTATGAGCATCTTGCTCCATGGTAGGTTAGTAGTATCCTTCTCGAATCAACTTCTTAGCGAGACTCAAACCATTGAAATTTCTACCACAAATACCATCGTGGACCTCATGTAAGGTAGTGTCATCCTCACGCAAATCGAGGCATCTGAGGAGGGTTTGGTCATAGGATCTCCTATAAAGGGTATCACCAACAATGACATAATGGGAGGCTTGATGGATAAGAGCTCGGTGCTTCTTTTGGGAATTCACCAATTGGCTAATTTTTGAAATTTGAGAATCCAAATTTGGCTAATAATTCAAGATTTAAGGTGACCTAAATCACCAAACTTTTACAAAATTTTATTTTAGAAATATTTAAATCGCCAAATAATTTATTTTATTAAAATTTTGAACTCAAATATTCACCTGATATTTGATAGATGGTTAGATTCAATTCACTTAAATTTTATCAGTTATTCTAGAAATCTAAATTAATTCACCAATAATATATCATAACTGTTAGTTATAGTAGGGTTGTGTGACCAATATTAGTTGTCATTATTGATTTAAAATATAATCTAGTGATCTTCATTATATTCCATAAGGAGTAAATGTTACTATCTTATTTGTAATGCTTATCGAGGCTAAGGTTTCCTTTGGATTGTTGATAAATCAATGAAACTAAAGAAATTTTGGGTCCTATTATAATAATAAAAATAACGATACATTTATCTCACACAATACAATGAGGATTATTTGATTATATTTTAAATAAATGGTAGCAACTAGATGCTATAGAGTTCCCTTAAACCCATCAAATATTTTCATAGTTAGCCTAATAATTTTCTATATGAACTCTTTTTTCTTTAAATATAATTATTTTCCATGGTCATTAATGAAATTTTAGTTATTGCTTAAGATTCGCCAATATTTTCTACAAAAAAACTGTGATTAAAAAACATTCGCCAAAACAAATAATTTTTTTTCCCAAAAATTGAGAGATTCGCCAATAGGAATTAATTTTTTTAAAAATAAAATGAAAGATTTGCCAGGATTTTATATATTTTTCTAGAGGGGGGTTTCTTAAATTTATCCCTGATGCCTAGTATGTGAGAAATCAAAGTAGAGCTTCCATTCATTAGATTCAGTGAAGGAAAAAATGGGCTCATCTGGGAATTCTGAAAGTAGCGGGTGATCGTCAGGAACTGGTGCCTCTGCGAGCTGATCAGCTATCACCTAGCCTTTTATCACTTTTTTGTCCACATATTCTATGTCAAACTCACTCAATAGCATGACCCATTTGGCTAGGCGACCTATGAGAGCTACTTTTCCTAAGAGACACTTCAATGGATCAATCTGTGATACGAGCATGGTTTTCTAGTGTAGCATGTAATGTCCTAACTTCTGTGTGGCAAAAACCACAGCAAGACAAGCTTTTTCAATGAGTGAGTATTTTAGTTCATATCCAACCAAAGTTTTGCTGATGTAATAGATAGCTCTTTCTTGTCCTTTTTCATCATGCTATGCAAGAAGAGCACCCAATGCAATTTTTGTGGCAGAAATGTACAAGAGAAATGGCTTCCCTAGGATGGGAGGCATCAAGATTGGTGGATGCAATAGATAATATTTTAGTTTTTGGAATGAGTGTTTACATTTGTCATTACAATGGAAAGTCACACCCTTATGTAGTAGATTTTGAAATGGTTGGCATTTATCTCTGAGTTGTGCAATAAATCGGTGGATAGACTATAATTTTCCTTGTAGACTTCTCAGCTTCCTTAGCATGTTTGGCCAAGGCATCTCTAAAATGGCTTGCACTTTTACAAGATCCACCTCGATACCTCATTGAGAGATGATATAGCCTAGGAGTTTGCCAGAAACAATGCCAAAGACACACTTTTTGGGGTTCAAGCAGAGCTTATACCCTTCCATTCTATCAAAGATTCTGGCTAGAATACTCAAATGATCTTTCTTAGTTGCAAATTTGCAAAGGAGGTCGTCAACGTAGTCTTCCATTAAGATGTGCATAAAGTCATGGAAAATTGTGGTCATTTCCCATTGATAAGTTGCTCCATAATTCTTCAGGCTGAAGGGCATGACATTCCAGAAATAGGTTCCCCAAGGACAAGTGAAAGCTATCTTAGCTTGGTCCTCGGGAGCAATTTGAATTTGGTTGTAACTAGAGAAGCCGTCCATCAGTGATAGCATCTTGTAGCCCATAGTCATGTTGACAATCATGTCAATGTTGGGCAGAGGAAAATCATCTTTAGGGCATGCCTTATTTAAATCATAGAAATCAGTGCATATCCGTATGCCCCCAGCGTGCTTTCTAACATGAACCAAATTGGAGATCCAGTCTGCGTAATCAATAGGTTTGATAAATCCTGTATCCAATAACTTCTTCAATTCTGCTTTGACCAGTAGAGCTATTTGGGGATGCATTTTTCTTAGCTTCTTCTTTACTGGCTTCATACCTAGTTTCAGAGGGAGGTGGTGAAGAACTAACTCAGGATCCAGGCTAGGCATGTCAGCATATGACCATACAAAATTGATCTGGGGCTCAAGGAAGAATCTGATAAACTCATCTTTCTCTTCTAGCAAGAGTGATGCTGCAAAATGTATGATCTTGGGGTTGTTTGGTGTTCCCAAGTTAATCCCCTCACTCATTTCAATGATTAATGCCGACTTCTCCTTTAGAGGGGGTATGTCTAGTCTTCCATCTTTGGGCACCTCAGAGAGGTTTTCACCCTCGGATACATCCTTTGTTTTTACTTTTTCATGGTCAATTGGCGCCTTTCAGTTTTCACCAGAGGACCTATTCTTTTTATTTTTTTCTTTTTTGATTTTATCATTTTCAATTTTGCAATTGGAAGATGGTGTTGAATCCCCAAGATATGCAGTAGCAACAAGGTCAATAGAGAATCCTCTTTTGTGGTTTCCAGATGGTATGCCCTCTCAGAGTTCAAAGAATTTTACTATCCCTTCGTCATTCTCGAAGCAATCCAAGCTCGGTGGTCCTTGCTCATCCCAATCAATAAGCTCAGGGTAGACTAGGGGGATGTCATCGTTAGTGGCACAGATGTGTTTAGGGCCTGAGGTAATGGAAAATATGTAGATATTAGTGTCTTTGGAGTCAGAGAGTTCATGCACTGAGGGTTCAGGATTGGGATCCCAGAAAATTCTAGACCAGGGATTGGGATTGGTTGTAGGAGGAGTGGGGATTGTGTTAACATGTTTGTCTACCATAGGGAGGTCTGCAGGGTCAGTAAAGAAATGGTCAAGCTCATAAGGACTAGAAGTACATGTGTTCCATTCCCATTCATTTGAATCAGTAGTGTATTTAGAAGGGGGGTCCTTAGATGCCTTTTCATCATTTGAAACCTCTATGTTGTCACATGAGGCCATTTTGGCATTCGAAGAGCCAATTTGTAATGGTTTTAATCCAATTCCCAGATGAAGGGGTTGGCCTTTCACAATGATTGGTTCAACAATTCCTTGTTTGTGTACTCCGAGGCCATTGTGGCCATCATATCCTTTTTTCTGCATGAGTGTGAACCCAGGCCCTTATCTTTCAACAAGAATCTCAGTGGGCTCCTGTCCTTGTTTTTGTTGATCTTGAAAATTCCAGCTGGATTCATTGTCATAGACATGCTCTTCATGAAAACCTCCCCATAGAGTGAATGTAGGTGAAGGTATAACCTTCATGGTAGTATTGGGTGGTTGTGCTTGCAATAAATTTGGTTTTCCATAAGACTTTGGGGAGAGAGGAAGCTTCTCAATATGAAAAGCTTTTGCCATGGTATACTCTCCACACCCTTTATCTGTAATCTTTAGCTTTCCTTTGAACATTTTTTCAAGGGTGGCTACATCATATTTTGTAGAATTGGATGAAGTGGCTTTGCTGTTGGTAGGCACCTATTGTGCGGGCCCTTCTCTCAGGTTGGCACAAAATTGGAAAGGGTTAGGATCACCAGGGATAGTGATTTCAACTCCCTTATGAAAGAACTTCAGGCATTGATGGTATGTTGAGGGAACCACCTTCATGGCATGGATTTATGGGTGTCCTAAGATCATTTTATAGGGCAAGTCAAGATCTAGAACTTGCAACAATGTGTTTTCAGTAACTGAACCAGTTTTGATGGGAAGGATGATGACTCCCTTAGAGGGACGTTCAATGTCATCATAGGCCTTTATTGTGATTCTCCTGGAAGGATCAGTGTCACTCTCATTGTAACCAAGATCAAGAATGACCTTCAAAGTGTAGATGTTAAGTCCTACTCCACCCTCTATCATGACTCATCAGACTTTGGCATTATGGACAAACAGTTCTAGATGGAGAGGGTCATTGTAGCCAAGCCGGTCATGCAGAACATCATCTTTGGAAAAAGTGACATGATGGGACACATAGAAGTGCCCCATCATGGCCTGAAACTAGTTAGTGTCAATGTTGGTTGGAACAGTGGACTCTTTCAAAGCTTTGTCAAGGACTTCCTTGTGCTGAGGGGATGTGTGCAACAGATCAAGGATTGATATTAAGGCAGGGGTTTTACCCAATTGGTCAACAAGGTTGTAATTTGAAGATACCTTGGGTTTGGATGGTGCACCAGACATGATAATCTTGGTACAATGGGTAGCGACTATGCATTAAGGGTTACTATCTTTATCCTGAAAGATCAGAGTGGACACACATGAGTTGGCCTTAGAGAAATAGTTGATGGTATAGTCATGGCCGATCTGGGTATAATTGACATTGTTCTTGGAATTTGAATTCGATATAGAGGCATTTCCCTTGTCATGATCAACCAAGGGGTTTGTGAAGATAGTAGTGTCAGTTTTGGAAGATCCCATCGTGGGTTCAACTTCAATCACACCTTCATTAATAAGGTCTTGGAGTTTGTGTTTTAATTGGAAGTAGGAATTGGTTTTGTGTCCCTTTGTTCGATGATAATCACAGTACTTTTTGTCATCTCACCAAGGGGTTTTACTGCTGGAGGATCACGGATCTTGGGTAATTGAATGTAATTTTTTTGCAATAACTATTGCAGGACTGAATGGATTGGTTCACCCAATCGTGTGAACTGTCATTGTGGTCCATCTCTATTCCTCGGTGGTCAGTGCTGCCAATTTTGTTGTGCATTATCATTCATTTGTGCTTGAGGTTATGTTGGAGCTGGTGCTGGAGGCAGCATTTGAGTCTTTGTTTGCGTATTGGTGGCAGCGGGTCCTTTGAGACTCACTTTATACTATGTCACATTAATTGTTAGCACATCAACAATGCCATCATTTGTGACATTTTTATTCTGAGACCAAAATTTTGGCTTTCCACTGGAAGTATTCATGGTTTGATTGTCCTTGTTAAACTTTAATACTCCCTTTTCAATAAGAGCATCTTCAATGCTGATTCCCTTTTTCATGAGCTTTTTAATTGTGCTTGGTCGCTTAATCTTGAGCTCATACATCCTCTTAGGTACCATATTTTGGATAAATAATAGAATTTGTTGTTCTTCTGGCACATAAAAAGGACATTGGCTTACCAAATTCCTCCATCGCAATAGGAAGGTCATGAAGGATTCTCCAACCTTTTGTTTGGTCGTGCATAGGTCAGTCAGCATAACCTCACTTGATATGTTGAACGCAAAATGAGAGATGAATTTTTTGGCTAGTTCTTTCCAAGATCTAATATTGCCAGGTAGTTTAGAGTACCACTCCATTGCTTGACCCCCAAGGTTTTGAGGGAAGAGTCTCATAAGGTATGTGTCATCATGATTAACCTTGATGCAAGATGTATAGAATTCCTGAATGTGATCGATTAGATTATCTTTCCCTTTGTATTTCTCAAACTTGGGTACATCAAAATTCCTAGGGAAAGGAGGCATGTAAATGATTGGATAGAATGGATTAGGACATAGGTCTCATTCTATATAGAATGTTTTGGTGTCCTTAAATTGCATAGCATTTAGTTTCTTCTGCAAGCGTTGGATTTGTTGAAGCATTTCTTCATTCTGTGAAGGCTTCACTGCCTTTTTGCGTTTATTAGAATGATGTGTCCATATAGAAGCACTTGAACATCAACTATATTCTGATGCCCGATCTGAGTATGATGATTCAGATGATATATCATGGACGGATGCCACATTTTGTCGGGCATATTGTTGGTGATCTTCAACATGTTGTTGATTTATTGGTGGAGGATTGTATTGTTGACCTTGTGTCGTATAATACAGTTGGGAAACTTGTTATTGATATTGGGGTGCATATTGTTTTTGTTGGATTTGCGCCCCATGTTGTTGTTGTGTCACATTTTGTTGTTGTGCGACATGTGGTTATTTTTTCTGACCATATGATTGTTGAACATATTGCTATGGTTGTTGTTGAACATGTTGTCATCTTTGTTTCTTAGCATACTATTGTTGTAAAGCATGTTATTGTTGTTGTATCTACTACTGTTGCAAAGCACACTGTTGTTGTTGTGCATATTGTTGTTGGAGAGCATGTTGCTGCTACTATACATATTATTGGGTATGTTGTTGTTTTTGTGGGTTCACTTGTTGCACCTTTGAACCTTGCACATGTTGTATGGCAGGATGAGATTATTGACCCATCGACATTGTCAGTTGTTGCATGTTATTAGCTTGTTGAAATCCAAGTGGTCCAAGTATGCCATCAAGATTTGTAGTCTTACACTTTTCTAGTTGTCCCTAAGACATCATGTTAACTTGGTCTGCAAATTGGGGTTGCACTGGTTTCACTACATCCATTGGTGCTACTTGTTGAGCCACTTGGGTTTGTTGCACTTGTTGTGTTGGTTGTGTCACCTTAGGTGAAATTGGTGTAATATCCACAAGGCTCTTTTTCTTTTGATCTTGCAATGGATTTGGTATAGTTGCAGTAGTCATATTAGGTACTTCAAAAGTGGGTATCCATGGTTGTTCATTAAATGGTCCTTGGGACGTTGTTGCATTTGAGGTGCTTCCAAGAAATGTTGTATGTTCTACCAAAGGAGGACCAGTTGGTTGTGTTTCCTCAAAAGGGGGTACATCTAGCATGCGCAAAGGAAATGTGAATGTCTCATTTGATCCTTTTGGTAACTGATTATTTAAAGAAATCCTTCATGTTCTTTTAGGACCTTTCTTAGGGATTTGTGTAGCATCTGTCATCTCAAGAGGAGGGAGTGCTTCTTATTTAAACAAAGGATTATCCAATGGTATATATTTTTCCCTTGGAGGAATATTGACAGTTAAATCATTTCACTGTCATTTTTGTGTTAGCTCCATAGCTGACTCATCGAATGGTTGTTCTCAATTTTCTCTATCCCGCACCATTAGGGCTTGGTTCTCTTCCAAAGTAGATGGTGGGGGAGTTTGATATTCCAAAAGTAGTTGAGGGTTTGTTTTCTGAATCACTTTGATATACCATCATGGATCTCAAGTGATAACATATGTTAATGTCTGTTGAATTTTTTTGTTCTTAATGGCCTCATCAATTTCTTTTGTAGGTAAATCCTTGAAGGAAGCAAATGTCCCATGTGAGTCACCAGAATCTAAAGAGGGACTTGAGGCATTTCCTTGATCTTGATTATCTGGTGGTGGTGGAGGAGGTTGGTAAGATCCATAATCCATGTTTAGTATAGGTTGTTGTTGCAAATGATTAGGTTGGACTTGATTGATATGATAAAATCATTGGCATTCCTCCTCAGGTGTAGGAGGAACACTACCTTGGCCAGGTGGCACAAGTACAAAGATTTGTCAAAATTTGGGGGAGGTCCCCACTGAATAGTGCCAAAGTTTGGGGAAGCATTGGATGGATACCCCATGTTTCATAGGTCATTGCTTGAAGTAGGCTCTTGAGGGAAGGTGGTATGTCTTAGGTCATTAAAGGTTTGATGCACTCTTTCCAATTGTTCCATCTTGACTAGGTCAGTTTGATCAAGATAAGAAACACCTTGCCTTGGATTAAAGGGTAATTGTGATTCTAGTTGTTGTGTAAACATTGGTAAAGGAGGATCTTGTTTCCCCTTGGATGCTTGAGACCTTGTAAAAACTGGTATGGTTTCTATATGTAAATGCAAGATTTTTTTGGAATTTTTGGAATTTTGGGAATGCAAGTTTGAAATGCAACCTTGGGAAAATGCAAGGAGGTTATGAAAATGCAATCTAAGGATTATGTAAATGCAAGCTAAGGTTTATGAAACTTTGTTTTTTTGGATTTTTGGACTTTAAAAATTAATCTTTTGAAAGGAGATAAATCTAGGAGCATAACCTTATGAAATTGAATAAGGAGGTAGGCTTTTTTGGAACAAAGGACAAGTTTGATAAAAAAAGGCTTATGCCAAATCCATCATGACAAGGTGGAATGAGACCAAATTGATCAAGGGGTTTGAAATTTGGCAAAAGGGGGATAAAGTCAAGATCCTAGTTTCAACATCATAAAGAGAGGTTCCATGATTTGGATACTTCCTAGGAATATTTGCAAATTTTTTAAGGAGGATCTAGGAATGTTCTATGTATGCAAAAAGGCTATGATTAGGACATATGCAAAAAGGAACTATAATGAGGATTTAAATGAGGTCTATAATGCAATGGATTTTTGAAATGCACAATGCAAGGAGATTTTAGGTCATGATTATGCAATATGAAGGTTATCAAGCATGCCAAAAGGTTCCAAGTAAAAGATTCAAGGTTCCATATGTTCACTCAAAGACAAGGTATTGTTGTGACCCATTTGATTGTTCCTGAAGATTGATTCAGAAAAAGTGTTGTTTAAGGAGAGTGTTTCTTTAGATGTCTTCATTTTATTAAGGTTTGAACACCCACACAAGACACATCATTTAGAATGGCTGTTGTAAAATGAACAAACACACCACTTCCTAAGGATAGCAAGGATAGTATCTATTGAGTCCCCACTTGAACTAAAGTTCAGCCACGCTTACTAATAGCAGACAACCTATAAGCTTTGAGGCACGAGATCCTCCTTACATGTGCACTCACTTCTTAGGCACTCTAAGCTTCAACTCCCAAGGGACATCACTTCCCAAGGGATTGTTGTCTCAACTAATAGCCGCGAAAGTGTGGGGCATCTTAGTTGGTATCGAATCTTCTACACCAATAGATAGAAGGTTTTTGGCTACTAAAACATGGTCTTTAATAAGGGCATCCATTCGGGTGATTATACGTGCGACATATTAGCTCCGTTATGGAGGCCTCCCAGCCTACGGAAGTTATGTTTTGTAGGTTTTAACGCACCACAAGGGTACTGAGGGAGATCTTATTCTTGGTATAATGCATTCAACACCCGTCCATTGAGAGATTAATCAAAATGACATATTTATATCTCAGTTGGATGGTTTTGGCTTTAGCCTATCACTGGTTGGGCATCCACTCTCACTGGCTCTACTAAAGCACCTGGGAGGTAGCCACTCTAAAAGAATGATATGAGTTTCTCTTGCACCCAAGATCCATGAAGGTGAGGGGAGAGGATACACTCATTTCATTCTTAGGGTTTTAAAATCTAGAAAACACATTAGACACATGAAAGCAAAAGGTTCATTTCAAGCACCAAAGTGAAGTGTTTTCTAACTACAAAAAAGCAAACACAAGAGTTTGGGAAACATAATTTCTTCTACAAAATGTCCTGCATTTGAAACCATTAGTAGTTTTAGGATTTATTCTTCATCCCATGATTGCCATAATGCTACACAAACTCATCAGTAACACCAAAATCAAGTAATCTAAGTGCAAAAGCAGGCATAGGAATGCAGAAACCCAAAAAAAGAATTGAAAAACATCATTCTTACCACCTGCACAGGAATAGTGACCACTTGCATAGCTTCAGAGAAACCACCTGCACAAGAATAGGCTCCCACCTGCATAGCTTTTGACCACTTATGTAGAAACAGTGACCACCTACGCAGAAACTGATTAGAAGTCTAAAAATGGCTCAAAACTTGCAAAAAAATAGATTTTTTCAACATATGAGCATGCAATAACATCAAAAACATAGCTAGGGTTCATTAGCCATGATATTTAAGTTGATTTTTAAAGGTTTGAAATGAGATTGAAACCCTAACTAGCTTGCATGTGCATAGAAATAGTCTAGGATCACCTTGAAGACTCAAAACTACACTTGATCCTAAACTATGCTAGAGCTCATTTTAAGTCACAAAATCAGGTTTGCATTTTCATTTTAAGGCCATTGAAAACTTGAATAACTTGAATTTTCATAAAACACTTCCTTTTCACCCCTAGTTAGGCTAGTTTGAAAGTTGCTTAAAGTTTGAATAAGCTTGATAGCATTCAACCCTAGACTAGATTAGATTCATTTTAGGAACCCAAATATAAATGTTCATGTTCATTTTAAGCCTTGAAAATGAAAATGTGAGGTTCATTTTCCTTATTTGGGTTCATTTACCACACTTAGGGTTCATTGGGATAGATTAGGGTTCATTTTGACATGAAAATAGAAAAAAAAACTAGAGGAGGAAGCCCTAAATGCAGAATGACTTCCTAAACCCTCAAGAAATAACCCTAAATCCTAAAAGAGCATCCTTTGTACCCAACTACGTAGCTACGCAGCCACCTGTGTAGGTCTGGGTACAACCTATCCAACTTCTATGACCACCTGTACAGGTATAGTGACCACCTATGCAGCTTCTATGACCACCTGTGCAGCTCTCTTCCAACACCTGAAAAGGACACAAAAACACAAGAAAGTTAATTAGTAAGGTTGTTCACATCGGGTTCACCAAATGTATGACTAGAAAAAGGCCTATTTAGCATATCTAGGGGACCACAAACCCTAAATAACATGCTAACCTAACTAATCTATCATGAAAGCCATCTAAAACAAGGATTCACAAAAATGAAGCATAAAACTCTAAGAACCCCCTTTAGATAAAGCTCCAATGTCCTTCTTTCTTCTCCATAATTAGATTAATGTTGGCTCTTTGAAAATAACAAGATTGCACAAAGACTCTTGAAAGCCTAGAATTTGTAAATGAGAATACTAGAAGATAGTGGTCTAACCTTGAATGAGAGATATGTCCTCAATTTGTAGAAAATGAGACACATCTAAGTGAGATTGCATAAAATGAATGCACCAACAAGGATTTTGGCTGGTAGGATGCTTGGAAGCATGAAATGGGGGGAGAGATATTGAGGAGATATTGCAAATATTTGAGAATATTTGTGAAGCACCTTAATAGGGATGAGAATCCTTATTTAAGGGATATGATATGTAGGTGAGATTATGAATAATCAATCAAATCAATAATCTCATATTCTCAAATATCCCTCAAAATCAACTTAGATTTATGCAATTATAAGAAATCTCATAAATTTGAAATTAGCTAATTAATTAATTATTGGAGACTTAGGAAAAAGGGGAATACATAAAGTTTGTTTATTTATTCAATTAGGACTTAGGAGAAATTATGGGTTGTTCATCCAAAGGGGGAAATTAGTGGGAAGTAGGTCGAATTGAAAGTGTTGATGTTGAATTAAAAGGGGTTTGATAATATTGATAGTGATTAGGGTTAATTCTTAGGGTTCTAGAATAGTTTAGGAAATCACGAGACATCGATGAACTTTGACAATGTGCCCGAATAATGATGATTGGAAATGATTGAAAAGCACCAATGAACTTTGATGGCGTCGTAGGATTGAAATGGGGAAAGATCGATGACATTTGACAATATTCCCGAAATGATAATCATAAATAGTATTGACAATAATGAACATCATTATTGAATTGAAATTGATAGATTGATAGCGATAACATTGATGATCTTGGACAATGTTATCAAGTGGTTGATTGAAAGGATACAAAGCATCAATGATAATGGAAAATGCTCCTGAAATGATGATAAGATTGATTGAATTTGAATTAGGGTTTGATCAATTGGTTTAAAATTGGGTTAATTAGGCATCGGTGGTCTTGGACAATGCCCCATAATGGTCAAAAATGATTCCAAACAATTCTGCAAATGATTAGGAATAGAATAGGAAGGGTTTAAATTGATTTAGGAATATTTGGAATGGTTTAGGATCAAATAGGATCAGTTTAGGAAGGTTTAGGAAGGTTTGGGATGGTTTAGGAAGGTTTTGAAATGATTTGGGAAATGATTGATTTGATAGCAAAAGTAGAATTGTTAGTAAATAATTCAATGATTTTGCAATATTCAATCATTGATGAAAGACACAATGTCGCTATACAATAAAGATCATATGCGCGACATAGAGGTATAATTAGGTCACAAAAAAAAATTTCAATTGTAATGCGAACAATGTTAAAACACGTAGACTAGCAAGCTTGAAACATTTTTAGGTGTCTACAAATGAGGAACTTAAGCTAAAAGTTGATGGCTCACAAATGCTTATCAAGAAACTAAGAAAAGATTTGAAAGATTGCTCTATGAATGATTTGGGGAAAATGGTCAAGAAACTGAATGAAGAAAACATATCTTTAAAGGATAAGATAGAAGAATTGAATGATCCATTAACTGATAGACTAACAGCTATTGAAGATAAGAACAAATAAAATAAACAGTTAGATGAAGAACTCATGCAAGCCAATATGAAAATCTTGGAATTGGAAAACATCAAGAATAAGGTTGAATCTGAATTATCAGGAGCAAAAGACAAGATTGACAAACTACACACAAGTTCTGATCTAATTCAATCCCAAATTTATGCACAAAAAATAAAAGGTGATACCACTGGTATGGGATACAGTCTAGCTCAAATTGAGATAAACTCATTACAAGAAAGAAAGAAAGATCAAATAGAATCTTCAGAAGAAAAGAAAACTGAGAATCATGAAGAGACGAAAGCAGAACCACCAAAAGATAAACACAAGGTAGTCAACCGTACTTGGTATGCCTATAACAAGCATGGACACTTGGCAAGAGATTATAAGAATGTAAGACCCTTCAATGGTTATTGTTACTCCTGCAATAAGTTTGGTTATAGGTCTATTCATTATAGACCAAATCAAAGAAATCACCCACAACTGAACTAAAGGAATCAAACTCAATTCAATCAGAGAAATCAACCTCAGAGAAACTTGCATAACATTACATGTCAGATATGTAATTACAATGGACACACAGCCAAGTACTGCAACATGATGAATAACAACATTAAACCCCCTATGATTTGTCACTCATGTGGAAAGGCTGGACACATCTCAAGGTCTTGCAGATCAAGAAACAAAGGACAAGAGAATCCTCACAAGTCTTTGTTTGAAGAATCAGGAGAAGTTAAGTTTGTGGAAGCTAAAGCTAACTCAGATAAAATATGGGTCAAAGTAAAGAAGGATAATGAAGAGAACAAGGTAGTAGATGCATCCTCAATGGATGCACCTTCAACTTATAGATAGTTGACCCTCATGGTCTTAGGGGGAGCTATTCTAGCTCTGAACCCCTATGTGGCTGGTATACTCACCTCTGAGTATGTGCCTATGGATTCATGCATGTGATAACGAATTAAGGTTGTATGCATTCACGCATTTGCTTTACTTCATTCAAAACAAAGTTTGAAATTCTCTCTATAAACCACTTTACGACAACGAGCATTAAATGCAATTAATCTTTATATAAATTGGCAAAAGATCTTAAAAACCTAACTTTGCATTCGAGATTGAAGAATTTAGAAAGAAGATAAGTATTGAGAATCAAAGAACTATAGCTTAAAGGATTAGTTGGTTTGTGAATGGATTTATTATTGGAATGGAACCCTAGCAATCACGTCATTTAAGAATCATCATGAAACCCTACTTAACCAAGTTGCAAGTAAGTATGGAAACCCTTGTTATATTTGACATTGCTGAAAGGAAGAGATTTGTCTTTAAGAAGCATCCATTCAAGTCTATACTAGATGATCTCGAAGGAGCATTCTCTAGGACTCTGCTTGGAGTTGTACATGTAGAAGACATCCGTGCATATGTTTATTGCAAGAAGGAAATAGTTGGAGACAACAACATTGCATCTCTCATTGGTTCTATGATGAAACCAGACTATTCATTCAAAGATGAATATGCGCATCTCACTGATAACCCTATCTTTGAGTATTCAAATGCGCACAAGTTATATGATCTAGAATGGGTTAAGATATTACTAAGTAGGATACATGATGACCTATATTGGATTGGTGAGGTTCCTGTCTACGTCACTGTAGATCTAATTCAAGAGTTGACTGGACTTCCTAAGACTAGACCAACTCTTCCTACTGGCAAGGATGTTAAGAAGCAGGTTGAACAAGTTTGCTTATCTAGAAATGATAGGCACAGCATGAATGTTGATCCCATTAAGGAGAATGACATAAAAATACTCACCATGATACTTGGATAAAAGTTTCAGAAAGCAAGCAGACTGAATAGTGTGTTTGCAGAAACTATTCTGGAAACAATAAGGATAGTGAGAGATAACACTTAGTACAATCTCTATGAATTATTGCACACATAGCTAATAGAGAATATCAAAGCCATTAAGCATGAAAAGAGAAAGATATTCAGGTTTGGCTCTTTGATCATTTATTTGTGCTTCCACATTGTTGGTAAAGTTGCAAATTCTTTACCTAGATAGGAGCAAGCCTACTATGTCTCAAATATCACTAAAATATACATCAGAGAGTAGTGCAAAAGACTCTATGGACATGGATATCAAAAATTTTAGGATCAAGATGCAAAATAGGTTCAGGATACCTGAGAAAATAGTTGAGAAGTACAAAGACACCATATGCTTCATGGTGGAGATTGACTGTACTTTCATGGAGTCAGTTGAGCCTAGAATAAAATGGATTCACCCTCTTGGTTATAAAGTTGAAGAACATGTTTTGGAAGGTTATGAAAAAGTCCTCCTATCTGTGCCCAAGGATCCCAATGAACCTAGATGGGGTACTTACAGAGAAAAGACAAATCAAGTTGATTTTGTCTTATACAATGTTGATAACAAAAGAAAGGCATCAAGGATTACCTCAGATATCCTAAAAGTCCATGGTGTTACACAAGAAGACCTTGACAGAGCTAGAGAAGCTAAGATAGCCTAAGAACTTGAGAAAACTCCTACATAAGTGAAAACAGAAAAGACTGATGATATGCCTAAAAATAAAAAAGAAGAAATCAAATGTAGACACATCTGCACCATCAACCACCATTGATCTGAAATCCTCTCCACCTTCTATACCAAGCAAGAAGTCTATAGGAAGGAAGGAAGTTCCCTCTAGTCATCCATCCTCAAGAACTACAAGGAGCAAGGTAAAGAACACAAAAGCTCCTCCTGAGGTAGGTTTCAGACCTAGTCTTAATGCCTTAAGGAACAAAATTGTTAATGAAGGAAGACTAGAATCTCTCAAGAATGTATATGACAAATATCAAGAGATAGACAAATCAGAGATTCATTCTATGATCATCTCTCACATGATTACATTCAAAAGGACAGTATTGGAACTCAAAACTATCATACAAGACAAGGTATGGAACATACTTGATATATTAAAGAGGAAAGAAATTGAAGAGGATATGAGGATAAGAGAAGAAACATTAGATAGTCTTCTCCCAGTGTGCTCACATGATGAGAAAGTCATTCTGTTGGATTTAGTAAAGCCACACCTAAGAACCAAAACAAGAGTTCTCCATATAATGAATAAGGAGTATGATCTGGATGGTGAAGAGACTCAGAAAGAATTTGAGCAGGTATTTATGGATAGACATATGTATCCATCAACGGTGCCTACAAAAAAGATAACTGTTGTTCCTCCCAAAAAGGTTACAGAACCAGTGATTTAGAATGCACCTAAGACAGGTCCATAGGTTTCAGCACCCTTAGTTTCAATAACTTTTGATACAACAAAAGATTCAGGGGATACTATAGTGATTGATAATATCAAGATATACATGAAAGCTTCTAATAATGATATGGACAAAGTTGATAAAGCATTTGTAAGAACTGAAGAAACAAAGGGGGTATGCACCAATGACACATCTTTATAGCAAGATGAAGTCCCCTTTAATGATTCAATAGATTTGAATAAAGAAAAAGACAATCAAACTAATGAGATACCAACTATGGAAATCCCAGTAAAAAGTGAATGCATGGATACTAGTCAGAATATTATATTCACACCATCCATTCAACCATCAAACTCATGTTTTCAAGTTTAACTCCTGACTTAGCAAGTCTGGATGCATGGGGAGAAGAAGACCTGATCAAGATCAGTGTCCTAGCCATGGAAAAAGCTAAAGACAAACACGTTATGAGAAACCCTCTCTTCTTGGAATCAGTAAACATTCTAAATGACCTAGTGCCTGTTGACAAGAAAGTAGAAAAAATTCAGTTAGTTGATGATGTAGATAGCATATTAACAAGCTTCAATGCACATTTCACAAGCTTAGTAGACTCAGCTACTAGAACTACAGAAGATGAGTATAAAAAGGAAAGATTAAATGAACTGGTAAAGAATTCTACCTTAGATCGAAACTCATTAAAGATTGATCAGTCTATGTTGAAAGAGTTGGTAGCTAAAGGCAGAAATGTAATAGCAAACTACATGGACAGAGTGAAATTCACCTCTAAACATATCAAGAAGATAGAAGAGGCAAATATCTTGGTTGACAGTGTTAGAATATTAGTTGAAACATCCATGCAAGAAATGAACATGTGCAATAGTATCTATCAAGGTCAGCTAGACAAGATTGAAAAGGCAAAATTCAAAATTAAAAAGATAAGAATCAAGCGGACTCAACTGAGAAATTCACTAGCACCCTCCTTAGCAGTTCTGGATGAGAACATCAAATAGATTGATGCCACTATTGTCATGTATGATCAAGGTCCTTGCATGGATCTGATAAAAATGGAGAAGCTCACATATGCTCTATACGCCTATCTCCAGACATTTGATGCAATGAAGGCATTTTGGCAGAAAGAGATCAAGTCTCTTCAGAATGGATATCCAGACGTATACATAGAGTAAGTATTTAAAGCCTTACAATTTTGACATGTTTGTCATTAATGTCAAAGGGGGGGTAATGTATGTACGAGGAGAAGTGTATATATATGAAAATAAATATATAGTATATATTAAGAGAAGAAAATATACAATTTTTTATGTTAGTCAATTTTGAGTAACTTAGCCACATTCCTTTGTTGCCATTAATGAAAAAGGGGGAGATTGTTGGTAAGTTGACTCCTAGGGAGTATATGGCTTATTTTGTGTTTTCATTATGGCAACAAAGTCATATGAATTTTTGACAGTAAACTATGAAGTGAAAATTGACTAAGTGTAGGAGACAGAACATAACAGTGACTTGCAGTCGATCAGAGCATCAACGCATGTGTGTACAATCACATCAGGATATGCGCATTTAGAACTAAGCTCTATGGTATGTTTTTATGCTTACCCTATACATGCATAGTATGGAATATCAGTACAGACAAGTTACAGGAAGAATAAGTACACTAAAAGTTCAGAGTACATAGTATGGAGCCAACTTTAGAACTTTGATTAGCGTGTAATCTTTTTGTTATGTAAAGGCTAAGTGCAAATTATAATAAGTTTTTAACCATGTATTAAAAATTATTGTAAACACGCTTAAGGCAATTTGTTTGAAAGCATTATGTATGTTGTTTTTGGGCTGACTAAGGTATTGTTTATAGTCATGTCTATTCAGACATAAACATATATATGCAATGTAAAGATATATTGGAAGTGTCAAAGAAATAAGTAGAGCAGAGCAATGTAAATATGTTAGCATGAGATAGAGCCCCTAAAGAAGATAAGAGTATAAGTGCATAACTGGAATTGATTAGACATCTGTGTCATATACAGTAGTTCACTTTTGAATATAGTGCATATCTATTCTCAGGAGGTTGTAGCCGTCTTTCTCATTGAGCATTGAGCTCTTGGACAGTGATTCCTCACCCCTAATAGGATTTTTTGTAAAATAATCCTAACAGGGTTAGGCCTTTAACCAGGTCATTATACTTTCATTGTAAAGATTGCTCCTAATAGGGCAAAGGAACTTTAACATGTTCATTATACTATTGCAATATTTGTGGGTACTAATTCATGTTAGAATAGTCCCAAAGGTTAACTGAGAGTGGGGGGGGGGGTTAATCAGTTATTAGCTAATTTTATTAACTTCAGAATACAATAAAGTAAATGCACATTCATATAACACAATAGACAACACCACAATTTGGTTACGGGGAAACCAAATGGTAAAAACCACGGTGGGAATTAACACTCGCAATGAACTATACTTGTTTATAATAATCCCTGTTAGAAGATCTTGCAACCCTGTTAGGAGTTGTTCTTTACAATGCAATAAGTATAGTGACATGGTTAAGGGTTTGACCCTATTAGGATTCTTTTACAAATAACCCGGTTAAGGGTGAGGACTCACTGTCCAAAAGCTCACTGCTTTAATGGTGAAGGCTACAACCTTCTGTAGAATATATATGCACTATATTTGATGATGAAATGTAGAGTAGACCTGCTGTCTTGATTAGTTCTAGCGTATTGCAATCTTTCTTTTCTTCTTCACATAGATCCTTGATGAATGAAACACAACTGATATTCTGCTCTGTACATTTTCTGTCTCTTATCTTATCATTCACACTTAGCGTTCCACAAATGAACTACTATTGTAACTACCTGAATTTAGTCTGTTCCAACTATGGACCCTATTTGCCCTAAATATGATCATACCCTCGATTATGTTCAAACGACCCTGTTACTGCTGGGCATAATTCTTCAAATCAATTTAATGTCCTAGGTGATTTTTTATCACTTAATTATATTAACTATTATAGCCATACAATTTAAATCAACTCAAACCATTTAAAACAAATTAAATTCGAATATGGCTATAGTATTTAATTATAAAGGAATTAAATAAGTTCCTAAATCAATTACCCACTTGCAAAATAACCCATTTCCCTAGCCTATTTAATTTAATTAAAATGGCTATAGTCCCCTTAATTATTAAAAAGCAATTTAATTGTTTAAATAATTAAATTTCTATTTTTCAATGATTTAAATAAGTTTAATTCATTTAATTAATATTCCCTTAAACCTCAACCTAACCTATCTCAACCACTTCTATCCTGGGTTCTAACCCATTTCAACCCATTCACCCTTGCTAATCTAATCCTAATCCTAATTCTACCCTAACCCACCTCGTAATGTTGTCACATTCTATTAGGGAATGATTACCAACTCAACCCACTTGAGAAAGTCAACTTTCTCAAGCATGACTTTCCTAAGGGACCAACTTGCCTAGTTTAACCTTACACCCTCCCCATGCTTCTTTAAGGCTTTGATTAATCCCTCATTAATGAAGATACCTTAAGCCTATGTCTCCTCCATGGCTCATTAATGCTCAGGGCATTAATGGCTCTTACACCACCATTAATGAGTCCCTCAACTCATTAATAAGCCTTGTCTCCCCTCTTCTCTCTTATTCTTCTATAAATAGAAGCCATTTTTGAGAGAAATTAAGCCTTCATCCCATATTGTAAATGCATTGTTATGCTGTTGGAATAGACTTAGACTCATACTTCATTTCTTTGTTTATGCTTATACATTGTTATTATCTCCATTTTTAGATTAATATACATTGCTCATTAAATAATAGCTTGTTTTAAACTAAATCTTTCATGCTAGGTTGTTTATGTCATTGGTATTTAGCATAATATGAGGGCTTTTATGTTATTTTGCTACACTCCTCTTAGTTAGAAAGCAATAATTCAAAGTTATGGTTTATATGCTTATTAACCCTTGTTTTTCACTAACAGAATGACTTATTGAAGTGTTGTGTTGCAGATATCAGGTGCAAAAAATACACACACATTTCTGGCACCCACCGTGGGGATCAATTTCCAATTTGGCCTCATTTTCTAACACTTTTTTCACTAATTTGCATGCCCAGAATTCTGTTACAGGCTCATTTTTGACCATTCTGGATCGCATCCGGGATACACCATTGCATTGCAGTAAACGAGGCTCGCATCCAAGATTTCCCAGATCGTATTCAATTTAGGATCGCATCTGGGGAGCATACTATCACATCTGGTAAGGAAGTTCACATACAGTATGCTGCATCACATTCAGTAAAATTTTAGGCTCACATCTGGTTAGAAAGTTTGTGCATTTCATTTGCCTAACTCTAACATTTTGACAAAGTTCTGTTTTCGGTATCTTGCAACCTAATAAGTGTTTGTAGGTTGTTCTTGAAGGTTTTTGTGGGAGTTAACATATATAGATACTAACTTGGTTTTTCAGGATACCCAACCCCCATCTTGACTTCTATTTACTTGCTTTCCAAATTAAGATACATATTCCAATCTATCACTAAACCAAACTAGAGGATTATGCTCTTTTCCTTTTAAGGAAAATCAGAAACTCATACATTAGTTTATGGATTGAATGGAATTTGGAGTTAATTAAACAAGAAAACACATCACCTAATTCTTTTTGGATCAGTAAATGAACAACACAAGTCACTAAACATTGTGGTTCAATGAACAACTACATCATATAATTTCTTTTTGGATTCATAAATTGGACAATCAAAGCACTAAATATGTGGGATCAAAGAACAAGTTCAATCATTTAATTCAATTTGGATCAGTAATTGGACAAGCAACTCACTAAATTTTGTGGCTAATTGAACAAGGAAACTTTCCTTTTCAAAGCATCCTATTTTCCTTAAATAGGAACAAACTAAATCAAGCTCAACATAGCTTGAAGGAATGAACTTTGCTTTACATGTTTTGGGAGAAAATGGTTTAGATTAGGAGAGTATGCTCTTCTTCTTCAGAAGAATAAAAAATCCAAACATCCAAAGCTCGCTAATCCTTGGTACTCATATTTAAATAGTAGAGGGCCTACCAATTGAGGAAAAAATCTCCCGAGAATGACCCAAGTGAGGACAGGTTTTATGCCAACCCTTCCAACTCACTATAAATAGTTGCTTCCTCGTAGGCTAAAGCCTTAGAAGATGGAGCTGGTTTTGTTCTTGGAATTTTGACATCATTCCTTGAACATGCTTGGGTGTATGTAGAGTGGAGCCACTTGAATCTTTCTTGCGAGACTACATACATTCAGGTACTCATAGGGCTATATACCTAAATTTCTCCTTGTGCAATTCTATCGGGACGGTTTCGAATGGATTACCCAATAATCTACAACAACTTCAACTAAAAGAATTCTTGATTTATCCCCGAAAGGGTGATAATATTTGTGCAAGGAAAAAATTAATTTCCCCAAGACACTTGTCATATTGTGTCCTCACTTGCATTTAGAGTCAGCTAATACAACATCATGACTAGAGCCATTAGGTGCTTGGTGATGGCTATATTCTGATTAGCATTTGAGTGTGTACCTAAGTCAACGAGCAAAGATTTTCATCCTCCACCTAGAGAATAGGAAAATATGAGTGTCTGTTTCACCTCCATAATAAAGAAAATCTATCTGACATGTTCAAAAGATCATTAAAAAGATAAAATCCTCAAAATAATCAACAAGTTTCAAACCCTAGAGTACAAGTGTTTTTCACACATTACGACACCTCCTAACGCAATCTGGAAACAAGCAACTTCATGCACTTCAAAAACAAATTTTTTAGAACTGACTAAAATCGACAAAGACATCATAAGATCACATTGCATTTGGTATTCTGGATCGCATTTAGTCTGCACATAGTCGCATCCAGATTCTAGGCTCGCATCTAGTATCATCAGAGGCTCGCATCTGGGAGCTTGCATTCAGGATAGTGGGTACTTGTAGAAGTTTTTCTTAGAAAGTCTCAGTTGATTAGGATACCCTTTTAGCTCTTTAGTTGGTTCTTGTTGTCTCTTCTAGTTTCCCTGTTGTAATTTCAAAACACTTTCAAAACATCCACCTTGCATGCCTAGTCAGTCTTTCACGATCAGTTCAATACGTGTGGTCTACCCACTTTCTACCAACAACTTGGTTCCTAGCTTACTATCAGGGCATTCTAACCCTCTAATGATGGAATCATTTACATCCATAAACAAAAAAAAATTACTTCTACCTAGACATGCCCACTTGAACAATCTGAAACTCTCACTTGCACTATTGGGAAATGTTAACAAAGTTGAGGAAAAACTTCATGGTTAACAAAAGACGCAACAAGTACATGTCTAAAGGATCAAAAGTGCCTCCTAAAAAACCACACTTTCAAGGAGAAGCTTCTTGTAGTTCCCTTCTTGATCTAGATTCCCCTCAAATGGATAGCGATACTCACAAATGGAGTGAGGCCTTTGATGAATATAACAATGGAAAACACCAAAAACCCAAAGATACTGATGAAGAAGAAGAACCCAAGTTCAAACATCCTTTATTTGAGTCCGATAGTGAGGATGAAATCACTAAGGAAGAATATGAAAAACTCAAACAAAGCAAGAGGTTTCACCAGATAATGGAAAGAATGATTGATGAGGATAAGGAAAGTTACTTCCTTTATCTAGCATCTACAGGTGTCAAATTACCTAAGGATTATGATGTAGAAAAAATCAAAGAAAAGGAGGTACCGAATTTGATATCTATTCTCACCAAACAACTCAATTTGATGTAAACAGAGCTCACAAACCTCAAACAAGAGAAGGAGAAGCCCAAAAAACAATACTCTTTGGATGCTATTTGTCCATTTCCTTTTGACAAGAGTATCACTATGGTCCCATTTCCCCCCAACATGGCAAGGCCAAAGTATGACAAATACATGGGAGAAACTAACCCACACGACCATGTAAGGGAATTCTATGATCTAAGCATAGAATACATGCACGAACCCACATACCTCATGCGACTGTTTCTAAGAAGTCTAGGAGGTAATGTCATGGAGTGGTTCTCAAAACTAAACCCCAAGGTCAAGACATTCGAGGAGTTGATCCAACGGTTCATTCAACATTACTCCTACAACATCCAACATAATGTAACTATGATGGACCTATGCAACACCAAACAATGAACTGGAGAATCATTCACACACTTCCTACAAAGATGGTTGAAGATTTTGCACGATATTCAAAGGCCATTCTTGAAACAGAGAAGATGGAAATCTTCGTTAATAATCTAGTGCCTGAATTAAACTATGCTCTACAAATGCAAGACTCTCATAGTTTCGACAGAATGATTAAAAATTCCCTCTGTATTGAGGAAGTCATGGTCAAAAGGGGAGAGATCACCCTCTAAAATGAAAACAATACCAACAACTCCAACTCCAAGCCTAAATGGTGGAAACAAAACAAGAATGTTGTTAATGACGGAGTGGTTGATGCCTCTAACATTAGCCCTAAACCCAAGGTATTCAATCTAAATAATGGAATGCAATCAAGAAAATATGCTAAGGTAACACCTCCCATACCCAAAGCAAACAATGATAATAACAAGGGACAAACATGGACTTCAAAACCCCAAAGAACATTCACTCCTTTGGGAGAGCCTCTTGAGACTGTTCTAAAAACACTGTTGGATAACAAAGTTCTTACAATTCTCAATTCTAAACTGTGGGAACCAATGGTCAAACCCAGGTGGTGGGATGATAATTCCTATTGTGTCTTCCACAAAAACAAGGGACACAAGACTAATAATTGCCTCAAGCTCAAGCATGTCATCCAAGACCTCATCGAAGGAGGTAAGATCAAAGTAGACAGACATACTACCAATGAAGATCATACAACATTCAACAAACCATTTCCTAATTACAATCAAGGAGAGACATCTAAAGGGAAGAGTAATGAGGTAAACTACACCTATTCCAAAAATGACAATATGATTAATATGCTTGACATTAAAACCGAATCCATCAATGTGGTCACAATCAAAGGTGTCTCATTCCACTCAAATGCTATAACACGGAACCAAGCACAGGTTACAATCAAAGGACCTCTGAAACCAACATCAAAATCAACATCCAAGGTTCCTATTGTAACTATTCCTAAACTAGCATAAAAACAAATGGTCACTATTCCTGGAGTAAAATATGACTTGGTAGACCAATTGTAATGAACCTTTGCCAAAATTTCCATTTTTGAGTTGCTCAAGATATCCATGGTACATGGGGAAATCCTAGAACAAGCTCTACACACTGCTAATGTTCCAAAAGATATTGATATAGACAAGTTCCAAGTGATGGTCAGTCACATCTCAGTGCCACATTACCTCTCTTTTTCTAAAGAGGATGATAAGTCATTGACACATCCACACAATCAACCCCTCCATATTGAAGTCCTTATTCATAAATCCCATGTTAGACGCATGTTGATAGATGGAGGCATAGAGTTGAATATCTATACACTAGATCTAATCAAGAAACTGGGTCTCTCAGAACAAACAATTGACTCTAGAAGCAAGATAACCATCAAAGCTAATGATGAGGAAGAAAGATCCTCCAGGGGTCTTATTTTTCTACCTATCAGAGTTAGACCGATTGAGAGGAATGCCATATGTAAAGTTCTGGATCTAACATTAGCCTACAATATCCTACTAGGGAGACCATGGATTCACGAGATGCAAGCTGTACCGTCCACTTACCACCAATGGATAAAATTCCCACATAATGGGGTGGAAGTGACAATTCCCACAGACACTAACTACACTTGCAACAATATCAAAGTAGGTAGCATGATCCCACACAACAAAGAAGCTATGGATGCAATTGCTCCTAAAATTACCAAAGACATGGTCATGAAGAGTTTTAGCAAAACCTTGAAACTTGAAGAAACAGGTATGGGAGAGTACAAGCTGGACCTGACTCCTTCATTGACAGAACTTTTGATATCATCAAGATCCTATAGAAAAACTTCCGCAATATTCACACTTATAGAATCCAAGGAGCTAGAAGTACACAAAGCAACTGGCATGGTAAAGGCATCCACATCTTCTTTAGATAACACAGAAGAAGAGGTAGTCTTAGACTGGCTTTACAAAGGAGAATTGGTAGAGGCTGAAATCAAACATGTGAAGATATCCCCAGAATAGTATGGAAAAGGATATGATTTCCTCACACAAATGGGTTATAAAGGAAAGGGACCTCTAAATGACATAGGATGAGGGCTTATTGAACCTTTTTCCATGGAGTTCCAAAATACCAGAGATAAAATAGGACTAGGTTTTAATGCTAAAACTGATAAACCCGCTTCAAAAGAGAGTCCACACTCAGATAAAGGGAGTGATGAAACAGATGAACAAGAGTAGTGGTCATATGAAAGATTGTTACATGTTGGCACATAGGACCCTGACTACCAAGGAGAATGCTATGTACCCAGCTTTGAGGTAGCGTAGGGTCTTCACACCCCTTTACTAGCACAACCTCCCATTCAAGAGGTAGGGGACACCATAGCAACAATTACTCAAGAGACACCCTAACAAGAGGATTTACATCCTAACTGGGGGAAATTGGTCACAATTTCACATGTTCTAGATCTCCCACATTTTGATCTATAGATGGCCAACCAAGTACATCAGATAACCATTACTGAATACTTAAATAGATCTGATGATGATGTCACAGAATCTCATTACTATGAATGGGATCGGCTATCTATCGCCTCTGAAGATATTGGAATAGATATAATTCACATGTTTGCGGCTCCTTTAGATCCTAGTAAAAAATCTGACACTCCTCCCAATGATACTAATCCTCCTGAGGTAGAAGAAGAGTTCCTTCCCCTAATAATTGATGAAGACACAATTCTAGAAGAATTCCATAGGCTACAAGAAAGAAATCTTCTTTTACGGAGAGATGATGATGAGATTTCTATTGACGAGTTGCTAGAGTTTGGTCTACATATAACTAACAATGACCCTTTTAACGACGATCTCACTCTTATTGATCTAAATATTGAAGAGATTAACTTAATAGATTGTGTCATGTCAGTTAATGGTCTTGATGCTAACATGATGATGTCCTTCCCAGAGTTTGATACCCTAACATTGGTACTTCCAGACCTAATTGATTGGACTGAAATAGATCCTACTCCTATCCTCAACTTTCCCAATGACCACACCCTAGCTTGTTATCTCAATGCTTATGAACCTTACCCTTCTTCCCCCAATGCAAGGAGCGAAAACATGTCACAGGAGGATATAAGGTTTCTTATTCAAAAACTAAAAAATAAAAAGAAAAAGCAGACTGATGGTGAAAACCACTCTGTGGCAGTATCAGATCCCAAAATAGTAAAGAAAAAAGATGTATCCAATGGTGAAAACCTCTCCTAGGTGACAAAGGATGAGACTCTTGATATCCTCCCTGAACACTTTCAGGAAAGATCTTTGGTACTGATTGAACCAACACAACCAGTAAACTTGGGCACTATTGAAAATCCTCAAATAGTTCACCTTGCACAATCTTTATCAAAAGAAGAAAAGGTATAGTTCACAGAGTTCCTGAAAGAGAAGAAGATTAACTTTGCATGGTCTTATACTAATATGCTAGGGCTAGATCCTAATCTAATCATGCACCACTTATCTATAGCTCCCGGGATCAAGCCCGTAAAACAAAAACTTAGGAAAATGCATCCTCATGTTGCATTATTGGTAAAAGCAGAGCTAGAAAAGTTGTTAAAAGCTGGATTTATTCGAGTCATTCCCTATGTAGGGTGGATCTTTAATGTGGTCCCTATCTCTAAATTTGATAAATCTATCAGGATTTGTACGGACTTCAGAGACCTAAACAAAGCATGTCCTAAGGATGAATTCCCTCTACCAGACATTAACATGATCATAGACCTTACAACAGGCTTTCAGATGTATTCATTAATGGATGAATTCTCAGGATATAATCAAATCAAAATTACCCCTGAGGATCAAGAGAAAATTGCATTCACATGCGCATGGGGTACCTTTTGCTAGAATTTCATGCCTTTTGGGTTAAAGAATGCTGGTGCAACATATCAAAGAGCTATGACAACAATATTCCATGACATGATGCATAAGAACATGGAAGATTATGTAGATGACACATTGGCTAAATCCAAAGAAAGAGGTACTCACATTGCTGACTTAAGAAAGATCTTGGATTGAATGCAACAGTTCCAACTTAGGCTCAACCCAAAGAAATGTGCCTTTGGGGTCCAATCAGGGAAACTCCTAGGATTCATAGTATCTGCGAAGGGAATCAAGGTAGATCCTACAAAGGCGAAGGCTATTCTAGAGATGACTCCTCCATGAAACATTAGTCAAAAGAGGACACTATAAGGGAGACTCCAGTCCATTAGGAGATTCATGTCCCAACTTGCAGATACAGAACAACCCTTTACTAAGCTACTACATAAAGGGGTTACCTTCAAATGGGATGAACACTGTGAAGCAAACTTTAGAGAATTGAAAGGATAATTGGCAAATCCACCTATTCTTATGGAACCTATTCATGGAAAGCCCCTACTCCTATATATTTCAGCTATAGCTACATCCCTAGGAGTATTTCTGGCACAAGAAGATGAAACAAAGAAAGAAAGAGCTATCTACTACATTAGTAGAACACTGGTCACCTATGAGCTCAATTACAACATTATTGAGAAAGCATGTTTGGTAGTCATCTTTGCATTGCAAAAATTGAGACACTACATGCTCTCTCATACAGTGAAGCTCATTGCTAAGATCGATCCTCTAAAGTATCTTTTGAGTAGAAAAACATTAACAGGATGTTTGGAAAAATGGGTCCTGATTCTAAGTGAGTTTGACATTGAATATGTAGAATGGAGAGCTATCAAAGGACAGGTCCTTGCAGATCAATTGGATGATTCCACTCCAAGATGATGAACCTTTACTAATTAAATTCCCCAATGAAATAATCATGCATCTCACTGAATATCCATGGAAGATGTACGTTGATGTTTCATTCACTCAAAAAGGATCTGGAGAAGGGGTCCTATTCATAACTCCTCAAGGTTACAAGATTCCCAAATCTTACAAGTTAATGTTTCCCTACACCAACAATATCTCAGAATATGAAGTATTGGTCAATGGCCTCAAGCTAGCTATGGAATGGAAGATCATAGAGTTACACATGTATGGTGACTCCCAACTAATTATCAATCAAGTCAATGGGGAGTATCAAACAAAGGATGATAAGTTAATTCCCTACAAGCAACTAGTTGATGACCTAAAAAAGTACTTTGTCTTCGTCATCTTCTAGTAGATACCAAGATCAGAGAATAAAGTTTTAGGCACTATGGCTACCTTGGCCTCCATGTTACAACTAGAAGAACATCAATTCCACTATGACTTCTTGGTGGAAGAAATATCCTATCCTTCCTTGAATAACCCTAAATACCAGGTAATATGTGCTTTGAATACCCCAGACCAATCTCGGTATGCCAATATCATTGCTTACCTTTCTGACCAAACCATTCCTGCCAATCTATCCAGAAATGAGAAAAGATCCCTGATTAGGACAACATCGCATTACATCCTCATAACTAACAACTTATATCGACACGGTCTTGATGAAACACTTCTTCGGTGTTTAGAACTTAAAGAGTCTGATCTAGCATTAAAAGAAGTCTATGAAGGTGTATGTGGATCACACTCGAATGAATTTTCATTAGCCAAGAAACTGCTTAGAGTAGGCTATTACTGGCCTACAATGGAGAAAGATGCTATTCAATTTTCAAAAGCATGTCTTAAATTCTAGACACATGGAAACCTTATCCATGCTCCTGCCAGAGAACTTATACCTTTCATAACACATTGGCCATTTCAGCAATGGACCTTTGACTTGGTTGGAAAAATATATCCCAACTCTTCAAATGGATACAAGTTCATCATTACAGCCACCAAGTATTTCACAAAGTGGGTCGAAGCTGTGCCGCTAATCAAAGCCACTGGAAAACAGGTGGCCATGTTCATTTTGAACTACATTATTTGTAGATATGGGATACCCTCTTCAATTGTAATAGACAATGGGGGCCAATTTAAAAATCAAGACATTGATGACCTTTGTGAATAGTTCCATATCACTCAACATTTCTCTTCAATCTATTATCCTCAAGGTAATGGACAGGCTGAGGCATCAAGCAAGAATATTCTCAAGATTCTACATAGAATTGTAAGCAAGTATGGCAGAGACTGGCACCTACAACTAAATTTGGCACTATGGGCCTACAGAACAAGCATAAGAACACCAACCAGAGCCACGCTATTTTCTCTAGTCTATGGTGCTGAAGCAATACTACCCATTGAGGTTGAAATCCCATCTCTATGGATATCTTTACAAGGTCTTATTACTAATGAGCAGTACCACATAGATAGGGTAAATTCTCTAGAATTACTAGATGAGCACAGACAACAAGTGTTTGATCACCTCAAAGTGTATCAAGCACGTATGTCCAAAGGCTACAATAAAAAGGTAAAGCCACGCATGTTTGAAGTGGAAGATCTCATCCTCAAAGAGAATCCTAAGAACCAGCCTAATAGAGAGAAGAAAGGAAAATTTGAACCTAACTGGCTGGGGCCATATGTTATCAATGCTACTTTTGGGACTAGAGCTTATCAATTAGCTACACCTGAGGGAGACGTTCTTCAAGATCCTATCAATACTCTACATTTGAAGTGGTTCTACGCTTGATGTTTGGCTAGAAGAGCCTGTAAAATAAAAAGGTCTCACAAAATACCAAAAATATTCAGAAAATTGACCCTGAAGAAATCCAAAAACAGTGGAAAAAGTCCTACAGAAAAGGTATCCTTGCTGAAAACCTGGCAAACAGGCGCCTTGATACTACAAAAACATTCAAAAAAAAAGAAGCAAATATAGCAAAAAAATTGAAAAAGAGAAAAGTTCCTTGATGAGCACCTGGTACAATAGGCATCTTGGTAGCAAAAAGAGAGAAAAGATATTGCCAAGTGGTGAAAACCTGGCAATTAGGCATCACTTGTGTTCTACACTCCATCTATCAATGCACTACTAATACTATACCTTCATAATTTTGACTGTGCTCATACGCTGACTTCATTTTCCGAAATGGCTATCTTATGCTCACTTGGGATTTGTCTACATTTACGTCTTAGGAATAAATCATTCTGCACTGGGGGCATCTTTGCTAGCATGGTAGGTTGCAGTTGCTAGGTTGCTCTAGGATGGTTTGCCTCATGAACACAATGTTTCTTGATACATGCGACACGATGCCACTTTGCAAAACAAGGGTGTCTTTTCATACATCACACATCCAGACATGAAATTGACGTTAACAAAGTTCCTACAGGACTATATTGGATTGCAAACATGAACATATTATCCTATCAATGCACAGACATGGAACACCATATTGCTTGTATTTCAATTTTCTAATTGATGTATCTCTACTGTGTTTGACTATGAATGAACAAGTACTACTTAGACACACAGTTTGATCTTGGCTTGATTATGATTCTTTTATGTCCTGATGATGTTTTCAACTAGGGGCATCTAAGTAATTATAAATTTTATTAGCTTGATTCACAATTGATGATTTATTATGTCATTTTAGTTACTCAATGACATCTATGCAAAGACAAAGAGTCACAAGGATAGGGGGAATAATATTTTCTTGGTTTTATGCATATGGTGATTGTTCTAAATGATCCTATAAATTTCACCTAACTTAGATGTTTATGGTAAGAGCTGTCACTATGGGTGGATAGCCACATATATCTCGATCTTTGTTATGTGTAAACTACGGTGAGGTTGAAACATTTTCATTGTCTATTTTCTGATCCAGGTTCTCACTAAGGTATATGAATCATAATGTACCCAAGGATATGAATTTTCAAGGTCATTGTGGGTCCAATATCTTGCCTTAATAGGAATCTGGTATATTAAAAGGAAGGTGACTATTTTGTTATCCTGGGTTCTATGCCTTGATGCCTAAGTCTATTTCTGACATTTCAATAAAACATAGTATTCATAATTTCATAATATCAATGGGTATTAGTGATGGTTGTACTATTAGGTGGTATCCATTCTGAACAATGCCCAATGATGATAAAAAGCTATACATTTGCATACCAGTGACAAAGTCTTAAGAGTCCGCATATAGCTACATTTAGAGATTGCTTGATACATAAACGCATAAAGACTTTTTGTGCTCAAAAATGATTTCTATCTTCTTCTAAACCATGTTAATTACATCATCCATATTACTGATATATATGTCATTGCACATTCATAGCATACATTTTTCATTCATTGAAAAGAAGCAACAGGAAAATACAAAAATAAAGCTCGATGTATTGATTTTTACTTTTTTATCCTAAAGTGCATCCATACATCTATTTTACATAAAGGAAAGTCAAAAGAAACATACATTTGCATTTTCACATACATCTCATTTAAAACATATTTATATCAGTAAACATATCAAATCAAAATGATGTCTAAAATCTAACTCATCAAAGAGACCAAGATATCATCGCATGTGCAAAATAAATCTACCACATCTATCCAAGAAAATGGAACTCCTGAAACATGTTAGAATCAGGAAGCTGCATCAGATATATATATCAAACCATGGTATAGATCAAAATATGGAACAATATGCATAAAGAGTATCAAAGTACCAGTGAGGCCGAATAAATCAGATATACATGTATGAATGTCATATACAAAAGAGGGATCTCAACAAGATCCAAATATACAAATATGATGTCAAAGATATACATATAAATGATACAAATATCAACTCTACCTTGCCCCCTCTCTGTGAGCAGGGTGAGATGCTCAGAGCTGAGAGAGATGCACATGCCCGGACAATAGTTCATGAGGGGCAGAGGACCACTTATTATTATGCCTTGTATCATGCAGCAGTTCCTGAGGGTCAGAGAGCACCTTCCTTTTCTCAAGTGACTCAACACTTACCGGCGGTGGGTAGTCGGTTGGACACTGATGTCGACGGCTCATCTCAAAATGATGCTTCCTCACAGGGACTACCATCTTCTTTGTAGAGTTCTCTGAATTACTATGGATGAAACTAAAAATGAATAGTGAAATGGTAAATTTTGAGACTTATATTAGTCTTTTGAGTCATTTGGGAGTTTTGAAACTCCTCCCTGGCATTTACAATTACATTTCTATTCTCTTTTTGATCAATCAGGAACCAAATCGAAGGTGCATAAGACATTTTTAGCAGCACAGTACCATTCTTATGACAAATTTGAAAACTGCAGATTTGCTTCATTTGTTCCAAACATCGGTCAACATTGCACATTTTATCATAAATCTTGGTCTGACATCATTATCCGTCTCACCACTCACATTTTCATGTAATTAACTTGATAATCATGTGTTTATTTTTAAATACACCTTCTTTTCTACTTCTTCTACTCCATTCTTGCTTGCCCTAACCGCTTCCTGCAAGTGATACATATTTTTCAACAGAGAGATTTTATTCTTTTCCTTCGATTTCATTCCCAAGGGGGCATGATCACACTATCAATCAACTAAATTTTTTCTCAAAACTGCATTAAAATGACTTCGTTATCAAACAACTAGGGGCATGAAAGTTTCCTTGACTAAAGTCAGAACTATTGGATAGAAAGCTTTGGTTCTTGTAAGCTGGATATCTTGTGTTTCCTCATTTTTAAAAGATTTTTATTAAGCTCCTGGTAGCTTCATACTAGCTTTTTGGATGACAACCAAGTTTAGAATCAGTATTATCAATCTTTGGACGACAACCAAGTTCAAGATTGGTATCTTTAAAATCTTTTATTGATTTTTGGACGACAACCAAGTTCAAAATCAATTCTATTAGTTTTGTTTGATCAAGTGTGAGATTGATCTCATCAACATTTTGTTCGACAACCAAGAACGAGATTCTCAATATTTTTGAAGTCAAAATCAAAAAATTTCTTTGAATCAATGTGCTGCTCGCACATCAATTCAAAGAGGGGAAAATGTAACCACCTAAATTTAGTCTGTTCCAACTATGGACACTATTTGCGCTAAATATGATCATACCCTCGATTATGTCCAAACGACCCTGTTATTGCTTGGCATATTTCTTCAAATCAATTAAATTTCCTAGGTGATTTTTTATCACTGAATTATATTAACTATTATAGCCATACAATTTAAATCAACTCAAACCATTTAAAAAAAATCAAATTTGAATATGGCTATAGTATTTAATAATAAAGGAATTAAATAAGTCGCTAAATCAATTACCCACTTGAAAAATAACCCATTCCCCTAGCCTATTTAATTTAATTAAAATAGCTATAGTCCCCTTAATTATTAAAAATCAATTTAATTGTTTAAATAATTAAATTCCTATTTTTGAATGAATTAAATAAGTTTAATTCATTTAATTAATATTCCCTTAAACCTCAACCAATTCTACCCTGGGTTCTAACCATTTCAACCCATTCACCCTTGCTAATTTAATCCTAATCCTAATTCTACCCTAACCCACCTCCTAATGTTGTCACATTCCATTAGGGAATGATTACCAACTCAACCCACTTGAGAAAGTCAACTTTCTCAAGCATGACTTTCCTAAGGGACCAACTTGCCAAGTTGAACCTTACACCCTCCCCATGCTTTTTTAAGGCTTTCATTAATGCCTCATTAATGAAGATATCTTAAGCCTATGTCTCCTCCATGCTTCATTAATTCTCAAGGTATTAATTGCTCTTACACCACCATTAATGAGTCCCTCAACTCCTTATAAAGCCTTCTCTCTCTCTCTCTCTCTCTCTCTCTCTCTCTCTCTCTCTTATTCTTCTATAAATAGAAGCNGTCCCTCCACTCCTTATAAAGCCTTCTCTCTCTCTCTCTCTCTCTCTCTCTCTCTCTCTCTCTCTTATTCTTCTATAAATAGAAGCCATTTTTTAGAGCAATTAAGCCTTCATCCCATATTTTAAATGCATTGTTATGCTGTTGGAATAGACTTAGACTCATACTTTATTTCATAGTTTATGCTTATACATTGTTATTATCTCCATTTTTAGATTAATATACATTGCTCATTGAATAATAGCTTGTTTTAAACTAAATCTTTCATGCTAGGTTGTTTATGTCATTGGTATTTAGCATAATCTGAGGGCTTTTATGTTATTTTTCTACACTCATCCTAGTTAGAAAGAAATAAGTCAAGTTATGGTTTATATGCTCATTAACCCTTGTTTTTCACTAACAGAATGACTTATTGAAGTGTTGTGTTGCAGATATTAGGTGAAGAAATATACACACACAACTATAAGTATCTTCCTCAAAGTATGAGATCATGGGACCTGTTAAGAAACTCTTCATAACATCCTTTTTGACTTAACTAACCATACAAGCATAATTATAACTGCGTAATATAAACTGAATAGACGCGACACTTCACTAATTCGGCCTCACCAAATTAACTCTAACTTTGCAATCTTGTTGAAACACATTTTCCGCCTTTAGATAACTATCACCAACTCATAACTTAACTTGAATATACACACACATATCCCAAAGATAGGTGCAACTCAAGAACCAATGCAATACGTCAGCTTAGTACATGCAAACTCCAGAAACTGTAACTGCCACTTAACATAATTACATAACACAACTAAAACTTCATATCTGAGCCTGTGTGTATGAACAAAACATAAACATGTCTTCAACATGAATATAACCACACAAGGATTGATACCATCATTCTGATAAGTACATAAAGAACACTACTGTATATTATATGTTGTCATCAATGACAAACATACAATCAACTAGCTGCCAGAAGTAAATCTCCAACAATCTCCCCCTTTGACATTGATGGCAACATATGATATTAAAAACATCTTCAACTCATGGTCTCTTCTTTCTTTTTACAATCTTCTCAATATCCTCATCAAAGATTTCTCTACACTACTGTAGCTCCTCTGTTTGGGTTTATACTCCCCCAGAGTATATGCTCCCCCTTACTATATACTCCCCCTTTGACATCAATGGAAAAGGGTGCCATAAACAATGAATAATAGGTACTACTCCAAAAGTAGAGTAGTCAACCATTCATCAGTCACTTAATGATTGATGTTCTTGCTACTTTATCTAATTAGACTTAGGAGAGGGAATTACTCCCAACTTCTCCTTGAGATACTCAAAAGTATCTTTTGATAAAGGCTTTGTGAAAATATTTGCTAATTGTTCTTTGGTGCTCACATAGTCCAATTTTACTTCATTATCTGCAACTTTTTCTCGAAGAAAATGGTATTTAATCTCAATGTACTTTGTCTTTTCGTGCATCACAGGGTTCTTGGACATGTTGATAGTACTAGTGTTATCATAGTGAATAACAATAGGATAATCAACCTGTATACCAAAATCTTTAACCATCTGCTTGATCCAAACCATTGTTGAACAATTCAATGCTGCTACAACATATTTAGATTTTGTTGTCGACTGAGAGATACAATTCTGCTTCTTTCTTACCCAAGAAACCAACCTATCTCCAAGAAATGTTGCTGCTCTAGAAGTACTCTTCATGTCATCAAGACAACCTTCCCAATCTGCATCTGTATACACATGAAGTTGTACATTCTCTAATTTCGGATACCATAAACCATAGTCTATAGTTCCCTTTAGATATCTGAATATTCTCTTTATTGCCATTAGGTGATTCTATTTTGGTTCAGCTGCAAATCTACCAACAATGCCAACTGCATTAGATATGTTTGGTCTAGATTGAGTAAGATGTATAAGTTTTCCAATCATAGATTTATACAATGTCTTATCAACTACTGTGGAATCATCTTCTTTAGAAAGCTTGCTTCCTATTATCATAGGAGTGCATACTGGCTTACAGTCTTCCATCTTGAAAGTATTCAATATTTCCCTCACATATTTGGACTGATTTATGAATATTACTTTATTTGTCCTCTTTACGTTCAATCCCAAAAAGTATTTTATAGGACCAATCATGCTTATTTCAAATTCATTCTGCATTTCTTTTGCAAATTCTGCACTAAGCTTGTCATTACCTCCAAAGATAATGTCATCAACAAATATGGCAACAAGTAATAGTCCATCAGGTGTCTCTCTTAAGAATAGGTTACAATCTGCTGCTCCTTTCTTAAATCCAATCCTAGTAAGATAACCATCTAGTCTCTCATACCAAGCTCTTGGGGTCTGTTTAAGTCCATAGAGTGCTTTCTTCAATCTGCATACCATGTCTAGCTTATCTGATAGATTAAATCCTTTAGGCTTTTCTATGTAGACTTCTTCCTTTAAGTCACCATTTAGAAAGGTGGATTTGACATCCATTTGATATACTTTGAAGTCTTTGAATGTTGCATAGGCCAATAATAAGTTAATGGCTTATAATCTGCTCACAGGGGACAATATGTTAGTGTAATCTATCCCTTCCCTCTACGCATATCCTTTACACACTAATCTTTCTTTGTTTCTAACAACTATACCATCTTCATTCATCTTGTTCCTAAATACCCACTTTGTTCCAATCACTTTTTGTCACTAGGTCTAGGGACCAATTCCCATGTATCATTTTTTATTATTTGATCTAATTCTTCTTCCATTGCTTTCTGCCAATCAGAATCCTTACAAGTATCTTCAATATTTAAAGGTTCAATCTGTGAAAGTAAACATACCTCTTCATCCACTGTTAACCTTTTTGCTTTTGATCTAGTCAAAACACTGCTACTCTGATCTCCAATGATATCATCTTTTGAATGATACCTAGATGTGAACTTTGAAACTTTTTGTGTAACATCCTCATCTGTAATCTATGATACTGCTTCACTTGATTTAGGTTCATTACATGAAACATCAATGCAATCAAACATTTCTTCAATAATAGTGTCTTTACTACTAGGCCTGGGTTCATCCTCAATCATAGGTACATATTCATAGTGCCTTTCTTGAACCATGAACTTCTCATCAATCTTTACATGAGTACTTTCAATTATCTTCTTTAATCTCAAATTAAAACATTTGTATGCTTTGCTTTTAGTAGAGTAAGCAAGGAAAATACCTTCATCGCTTCTAGCATACAACTTACCAACACCATCATCTCTCTTGATGTAGCACTTTCTGCCAAGTATTCTGAAGTATTTTACTGTAGGTACATTACCAAACCAAAGTTCATAAGGTGTCTTATCCACGCCTAGCCTTAGTTGCATTCTGTTGATAGTATAGACTGTTGTATTGACTGCATCTCTCCAATAGGTGTGTGCAACTTTTCCTTCAATCATCATAGTGCATGCTATATCAAGTATGATCCTATTCCTTCTTTCATCTATCCCATTATGCTGTGGGGTTTTGGGTGCACTCAACTGTCTTTTAATTCCATTCTCTTCACAGCAGACATAAAATTGATCGGAGGTGAATTCTCCACCTCTATCTGATCTTAGACACTTTGGTTTTAATCCAGATTCATTCTCCACTTTGGCTTTGAATATTTTGAACTTCTCAAAGGCTTTAGAATTCTCCTTTAAGAATGCAACCCACATCATCCTTGAAAAATCATCAAAAAATAAAATAAAATACCTTTCTCCGTAATATGATCTGGTTTGAGTAGGACCACATAAATCTGTATGAACTAGGTCTAACTTGTTTTTCAGCTGAGTTTTTCTTTCTTTTGAAAGAGCTCCTTACATGCTTTCCCATAACACATTCCCTACACATTGTGTCAACTGGTGTTGCAATACTTGGAAGGTCTCTAACTTCCTTGACATTGCTTATCTTTACTATATTATCAAAATTTATATGACAGAGCCTCTTGTGCCATAACCAATTATCATCCACTTTTGCAACAAAACAACTTACATCTGAATTGAGCTGAAAAACATTACCTTTTGTTTTGGAGCCTGATGCGATCATGTCTCCTTCTTTGTTGCTAATGATGCATTTGTTGTCTTTGAATTCCAAATGATAACCTTTGTCAAGTAGCTATCCAACACTTAGTAAATTGTGATGTAATCCATCAACATACAAAACACCATCTGTCTTGTTCTTTCCATCCAGGGTGATGGATCCTTTGCTTATGATAAGTTTAGGAGTGTTATCTCCAAATCTAACCATACCACCTTTGTACTTGTCTAGATGAACAAATATGTATTTATCACCTGTCATGTGATGAGAGCACCCGCTGTCAATGATCCAATTAGCTCTGATGTCTGCTTTGGAAATTAGGGCTAACTAATGTGTTTCCTTTTCATCTTCAATGTCCATATGATCAAGCAATTTTTCCATGTCTTTAAGGGTAATGAATCCAATTTAATCTTCTCCTAAATCTTGATCAGTTACACCTTCTTCAACATGATAGCATTCCTTCCTGTATTTAGGTTTATAATCAGATCTAAATTTCTTTACTCTTGTTGGACACTTGGATGCAAAATGACGGATCTTGTTGCATGAAAAACATTTTAATGGAAGCTATCCTTCATATTTCCCTTTGCCTTTCTTTTCTCTTTTAGCAATCATGGCAATGATTTCTTCTATTTCTTCATCAACATCTTCTTTCTCATTAGTTCTAGAGATGTGATATTTCTTACCATGGACTAAAGCTTTGAAGGTTGTTTCACTTTTGGGTTCAGTCTTCAATCTTGATATCTCAAATGCAAAGATTTTACTGATCAAAGTCTCTCTCTTGAAGTCTTATGAAAATTGCATGGTTTCCTCTAGAATACTGATCTTTTTCTCATAGTCTGATGTTAAAGTAGTCAACAGCTTATCCATTATATCTTCTTTTGATATTTCTCCACCATTGTTTGTGATTCTAGAAACTGCTTCATTTATCCTCTGATTGTAGGCTCTAATGTTCTCTTCAGGTAACATCTCAAGACTGTTGTATTTTTTTTCCATGTCTTCCTGCATGCATTATTTTCTTGAACATCTCCTTCAAACATGTCTTCTAAATACTTCCATATTGTGTATGCCTTGTCTATCTTCTTGATCTCAGAGAATTCACTGTCAGATAGTGCACTTATAAGGGCTTCTTTGGCAATTGCATTAGCTATGAATGTATCCTTCTGTTTACTAGTAGCATAATCTCTTGAAAGGTCTTTTAGAGAGGGAATAATAAATTCTTGTGTGGCTATCTCAAAGATGTCAAAACAAACACACTGTAGATGTGTTATCATTTTGTTTTTCCAATCTAGATAATTTTCTCCATCAAACTTAGGACTCTCTTTTTTGAAGTATGCCATCTGATCTACCTTAAGCTATTAGGCTCTCTTCAAGGCACTCAACTCTGATACCAATTGTTAGAATAGTCCCAAAGGATAACTGAGAGGGGGGGTGAATCAGTTATTAGCTAATTTAATTCTTTTCTTTTATTAACTCCAAAATACAATAAAGTAAATGCACATTCAGATAACACAATAGACAACACCACAATTTGGTTATAGGGAAACCAAATGGTAAAAACCCCAGTGGGAATTAACACCCACAATAAACTATAATTTTTTTATAATAATCCCTGTTAGAAGATCTTGCAACCTTGTTAGGAGTTTTTCTTTACAATGCAATAAGTATAGTGACCTGGTTAAGGGTCTGACCCTATTAGGAGTCTTTTACAAATAACCCGGTTAAGGGTGAGGACTCGCTGTCCAAAAGCTCACTACTTTAATGGTGAAGGCTACAACCTTCTGTAGAATAGATATGCACTATATCTGATGATGAACTATAGAGTAGACTTGTTGTCTTGATCAGTTCCAGTGTATTGCAATCTTTCTTTTCTTCTTCACGTAGATCCTTGGTGAATGAAACACAACTGATATCCTGCTCTGTATATTTTCTGTCTCTTATCTTATCATTCACACCTAGCATTCCAAAAATGAACTACTATAAGTATCTTCCTCAAAGTATGAGATCATGGGACCTGTTAAGAAACTCTTCATAACATCCTTTTCAGTTTAACTAACCATGCAAGCATAATTACAACCACGCAATATAAACTAAATAGATGCGACGCTTCACTAAGTCGGCCTCACCAAATTAACTCTAACTTTGCAATCTTGTTGAAACACATTTGGCGCATTTAGATAACTATCATCAACTCATAACTTAACTTGAATATACACATGCATATCCCAAATATAGGTGCAACTCAAGAACCAATGCAATATGTTGGCTCTATACAGACAAACTCCAGAAACTGTAACTGCCACTTAACGAAATTACACAACACAACTGAAACTTCATATCTGAGTCTGCGTGTATGAACAAAACATAAAAAACATGTCCTCAACATGAATATAACCGCACAAGGCTTGATACCATCATTATGATAAGTACATACAGAACACTGCTGTATATTATATGTTGTCATCAATGACAAACATACAATCAACTAGCCGCTAGATGTAAATCTCCAATAATTCCCACCGGGATTTTTCTCTAATCATGGTTTCCCTGTAATTACATTATGTTTTATGTGATCTTATGTTAAGCTTCAAGTGATATATAATTGTTTTATATTTAAAGTTACTGAAATTGAAAAAATAGCTAAACACTGATTCACCCCCTCCCCCTCTTAGTGTTTCCAACAATTGGTATCAAAGCTCTGGTCCTCTAAAATAAAATTTTAACCACTTGAGGAGATCATGGATTCAGCAGAAGTGAAACATCTGAAAAAGAATCTTGAAGCATCCCTTGAAGATCTAGATATATTTGAGAAAGAAAATGAGGAACGTAAGCTAAAAGTTGATGGCTCAAAAATGCTTATCAAGAAACTAAGAAAATATTTGAAAGATTTCTCTACGAATGATTTGAGGAAATGGTCAAGAAAATGAATGAAGAAAACTTATCTTTAAAGGATAAGATAGAAGAATTGAATCATCAATTAACTGATAGCCTAACAGCTGTTGAAGAGAAGAACAAAGAAAATAAAAAGTTAGATGAAGAACTCATGTAAGCCAATATGAAAATCTTGGAATTGGAAAACATCAAGAATAAGATTGAATCTGAATTATCAGGAGCAAAAGACAAGATTGACAAACTACACAAAAGTTCCAATCTAATTCAATTGCAGCTTTATGCACAAAAAATAAAAGGTGATACCACTAGTATGGGATACAGTCTAGCTCAAATTGAGATCAACTCATTACAAGAAAGAAAGAAAGCTCAAATAGAATCTTAAAAAGAAAAGAAAACTGAGAATCATGAAGAGACCATTAAAGTTGAACCACCAAAAGATAAGCACAAGGTAGTCAACCATACTTGCTATGCTTGTAACAAGCATGGACACTTGGCACGAGATTGTAAGAATGTAAGACCCTTCAATGGTTACTGTTACTCCTACAACAAGTTTGGTCATAGGGCTATTCATTGAAGAAAAAATCAAAGAAATCACCCACAACTGAACCAAAGGAATCAAACTCAATTCAATCAGAGAAATAAACTTCAAAGAAACTTGTAGAACATTACATGTCAGATATGTAATTACAATGGACACATAGCCAAGCAATGCAGCATGATGAATAACAACATCAGACCTCCTATCATTTTTCACTCATGTGGAAAGACTGGACACATCTCAAGGTCTTGCAAATCAAGAACAAAAGGACAAGAGAATCCTAAGAAGTCTTTCTTTGAAGAATCAAGAGAAGTTAAGTTTGTGGAAGCTAAAGCTAACTCAGATAAAATATGGGTCGATGTAAAGAATAACATCCTCAATGGACGCACCTTCTACTTCTGGATAGTTGACCCTCATGGTCTTAGGGGGAGCTATTCTAGCTCTGAACCTCTAAATGGATGGTATACTCACCTTTGAGTATGCGTCTATGGATTCATGAAAGTGATCACAAATTAAGGTTGTATGCATTCACGCATTGCCTTTACTTTGTTCAGAACAAAGTTTGAAATTCTCTCTGTAAACCACTTTATGACAACAAGCATTAAATGCAATTAATCTTTATATAAATTGGAAAAAGATCTTAAAAACCTCACTTTGCATTTGAGATTAAAGCATTCAGAAAGCATATAAGCATTGAGCATCAAAGCACTACAACTTAAAGGATTAGTTGGTTTGTGAATGGATTAACGATTGGAACAGAACCCTAGTAGTCACATCATTTTAGAATCATTGTGAAACCCTACTTAACCAAGTTGCAAGTAAGTATGGCAACCCCTATTATATTTGACATTGCTGAAAGGAAGAGATTTGTCTTTAAGAAGCATCCATTCAAGTCTATACTAGATGATGTCAAAGGAGCATTCTCTAGGACTTCGCTTGGAGTCATACATGTAGAAGAAATCCGCGCATATGTTTATTGAAAGAAGGAAATAGTTGGAGACAACATCATTGCATCTCTCATGGGTTCTATGATGAAACCAGACTATTCATTCAAAGATGAATACGTGCATCTCACTGATAACCCTATCTTTGAGTATTCAAATGTGCACGAGTTCTATGAGCCAGAATGGTTTAAGATATTACTAAGCAGGATACATGATGACCTCTATTGGATTGGTGAGGTTCCTGTCTGCATCAATGCAGATCTAATTCATGAGATGACTGGACTTCCTAAGATTGGACTAGCTCTTCCTACTGGCAAGGATGTTAAGAAGCAGGTTGAAAAATTTTTCTTATCTAGAAGTGATAGGTGCGGCATGACTGTTGATCCCATTAAGGAGAATGACATCAAACTACTCACTATGATACTTGGATACAAGTTTCAAAAAGCAAGCAGACTGAATAGTGTGTCCATAGCAATAGTTCTTGCAGCAATAAGGATAGTGAGAGATAACACTCAGTACAATCTCTGTGAATTATTGCGTGAACAACTGATAGAGAATATCAAAGCCATTAAGCATGAAAAGAGAAAGATATTGAGGTTTGGTTCTTTGATCATCTATTTGTACTTCCACATTGTTGGTAAAGTTTCAAATCTTTACCTAGATAGGAGCAAGCCTACTATGTCTCAGATATCACTAAAAGCTACATCAGAGAGTAGTGCAAAAGATTCTATGGACATGGATATCAAAACTTTCAGGATCAAGATGCAAAAGAGGTTCAGGATTCCTGAGAAAATAGTTGAGAAGTACAAAGACACCATATGCTTCATGGTGGAGACTGACTATACTTGCATGGAGGTAGTTGAGCCTAGAACAAAATGGATTCACCCTCTTGGTTATGAAGTTGAAGAACATGTTTTGGAAGGTTATGCACAAGTCCTCCTATCTACGCCCAAGGATCCTAATGAACCTAGATGGGGTACTTATAGAGAAAAGACAAATCAAGTTGATTCTATCTTATACAGTGCTAACAACAAAAGGAAGGCATCAAGGATTACCTCAAATATTCTAAAAGTTCATGGTGTTACACAAGAAGACCTTGATAGAGCTAGAGAAGCTAAGATAGTGAAAGAACTTGAGAAAACTCCTACTAAAGTGAAAATGGAAAAGACTGATGATATGCCTAAAAATAAAAAGAAGAAATTAAATGTAGACACATCTGCGCCATCAACCACCATTGATATGGAATCCTCTCCACCTTCTGTAGCAAGAAAGAAGTCTAGAGGAAGGACGCAAGTGCCCACTAGTCATCCATCCTCAAGAACTACAAGGAGAAAGGTAAAGAATACACAAGCTCCTCCTGAGGTAGGTTTTAGACATATTCTTAATGTCTTAAGGAACAAAATTGTTAATGAAGGAAGACTAGAATATCTCAAGAATGTATATGACAAATATCAAGAGATAGACAAATTAGAGATTCATTCTATGATCATATCTCACATGATTATGTTCAAAAGGATAGTATTGGAACTTAAAACTATCATAATAGACAAGGTATGGAACATACTTGATATATTAAAGAGGCAAGAAATTTAAGAGGATATGAGGATAAGAGAAGAAACATTGGATATTCTTCTCTTGGTGTGCTTGCATGATGAGAAAGTCATTCTGTTGGATTTAGTAAAGCCGCACCTAAGAACCAAAACAAGACTTCTCCATATCATGAATAAGGAGTATGATCTGGTTGGTGAAGTGACTCAGAAAGCATTTGATCGGGTATTTATGGATAGACATATGTATCCATCAATGATGCCTACAACAAAGGTAACTCCAATTGCTCCCAAATAGGTTATAGAACTAGTGATTCAGAATGCATCTAAGACAGGCGCACAGGTTTCAACACCCTTAGTTTCAATAACTTTTGATACAACAAAAGATTTAGGGGATACTATAGTGATTGATAATATCAAGATATCCATGAAAACTTTTGATAATGATATGGACAAAGTTGATAAAGCATTTGTAAGCACTAAAGAAATAAAGGAGGTATGCACTGATGACACATCTTTACAGCAAGATGAAGTCCCCTTTAATGATTCAATATATTTGAATAAAGAACAAGATAATCAAACTAATGAGATACCAGCTATGGAAATCCAGGTAAAAAGTGAATGCATGGATACTAGTCAGAATACTATATTCACACCATCCATTCAACCATCAAACTCATTGTTGTCAAGTTTAACTCCTGACTTAGCAAGTCTGGATGCATGGGGAGAAGAAGACCTGATCAAGATCAGTGTCCTAGCCATGGAAAAAGCCAAAGAGAAATATGTTATGAGAAACCCTCTCTGCTTGGAATCAGTAAACATTCTGAATGACCTAGTGCCTGCAGACAAGAAAGTAGAAAAACTTTAGTCAGTTGATGATGTAGACAACAAACTAACAAGCTCCAAAGCACATTTCATAAGCTTAGTAGACTCAGCTACTAGAACTGTAGAAGATGAGTATAAAAAGGAAAGATTAAATGAACTGGTAAAGAATTTTACCTTAGATCTAAACTCATTAAATATTGGTCAGTCTATGTTGAAAGAGTTGGTAGCTAAAGGTAGAAATGTAATAGCAAACTACATGGACGGAGTGAAATTCACCTCTAGACATATCAAGAAGATAGAAGAGGTAGATATATTGGTTGATAGTGTTATAAAATCAGTTGAAACATCCACGCAAGACATGAACATCTGCAACAATATCTATCAAGGTCAGCTAGACAAGATTGAAAAAGCAAAATTCGAAATGAATAAGATAAGAATTAGGTAGACTCAACTAAGAAATGCACTAGTGCCCTCCTTAGTAGTTCTGGATGAGAACATCAAATAGATTGATGCCACTATTATCATGTATGATCAAGGTCTCTGCATGGATCTGATAAAAATGGAGAAGCTCACATATGCTCTATGCGCCCATTTCCAGACAGTTGATGCAATGAAGGCATTTTGGCAGAAAGAGATCAAGTCTCTTCAGATTGGATATCCAGATGTATACATAGAGTAAGTATTTAAAGAATTAAAATTTTGACACCTTTGTCATTAATGTCAAAGGGGGAGTAATGTATGTATGAGGAGAAGTGTATATATATGCAAAGAAATATATAGTATATATTAAGAGAAGAAAATATATAGTTTTTGATGTTAGTCAATTTTGAGTAACTTAGCCACATTCCTTTGTTGCGATTAACGACAAAGGGGGAGATTATTGGAAAGTTGACTCCTAGGGAGTATATGGATTATTTGTGTTGTCATTATGGCAACAAATTCATATGAAGTTTTGATAGTAAACTATGAAGTGAAAATTGATTAAGTGTAGAAGACAGAACAGAACAGTGACTTGCAGTCGATCAGAGCATTAGCACATGTGCGTATGATCACATCAGGATATGAACATTTAGAAATAAGCTCTATGGTATGTTTTTATGCTTACCCTATACATGCATAGTATGGAATATCAGTTTGGACAAGTTACAGGAAGAATAAGTACGCTAAAAGTTCAGAGTACAGAGTATGGAGCCGA
>MU227817.1:4297707-4317666 GCA_018584345.1 Thuja plicata
TATATATATATGCTATGTAAAGATATATTGGAAGTGTCAAAGAAATAAGTAGATTAGAGAAATTTAAAGATGTTAGCATGAGATAGAGCCCCTAAAGAAGATAAGAGTATAAGTGCATAACTGGAACTGATCAGACATCTGTGTCATATATAGTAGTTCACTTTTGGATATAGTGCATATCTATTCTCAGGAGGTTGTAGCCTTCTTTCTCATTGAGCAGTGAGCTCTTGGACAGTGAGTCCTCACTCCTAACAGGGTTTTTTGTAAAAGACTCCTAACAGGGTCAGGCCTTTAACCAAGTCATTGTACTTGCATTGTAAAGACTGCTCCTAACAAGGCAAAGGAACTTTAACAGGTTCATTATACTAGTGCAATATTTGTGGGTACTAATTCCCACCGGGGTTTTCCTCTAATCAAGGTTTCCCCCTAATCATATTATGTGTTATGTGATCTTATGTTAAGATTCAAGTGATATATAATTTTTTTATGTTTAGAGTTGCTGAAATTGAATAAATAGCTAAACACTGATTCACCCCCCCTCTCAGTGTTTCCAACAGGTGTTGGCATTGTGAGTGGGGGAGTAGGAATAAGCACTATGAGTGGCAGAATAGGAGTGGGAAGAGTGGAGGTTGAAGGAGGTAGAGTTTGCATTGGAGTTGGGAGAGAAGGTGGTGGAGTAGGAACTGGGGGCGGCTAAGAGGTTGGTGGTACGGGAAGGTGGGGCGGTTGAGTAGAAGTGGAACTTTCTCCTGCGGCTTTATCCCTTGTTATATTCTGAGCTATTGGGGCATCTTGAGTTTCAGGCCCTTGGCCTGTGTTGAAGCTTATCCCTATGACTGGCATCTTTAGTACAAGATTGGTGAACTGGGCCGGAGGTGGAGTAAGGACCACATGCGGCTGGATAAGTGTAGGAGCTCCCATGTCAAACCCTGTTGCTAAATCAAGCGTATCCTTTTCCTAGTCTGCAAAGCCTTCCAGGCCTTCAAAGTCAGATATTTAGAACTCATTTGAGCCTAAGGCATCCAAGGGATTATCCTACTCTTTAGGATCTTCTATATGTTTCCTGGAAGTCTCTTTTTCCTTCCTCTTTTGAGATCTTGTCCTTTTGACTAGAGGTACATCTTCTTCTTCTTCTAGCTCCTCTTGTACAGTTTCCAGTTGTGGAGATGCATAAGTTCTCCCCCTTTTATGTATTTTCTTCTCCTTTTTAATGGTAGGAGGAGATTGGGCAGAGGTGGATGGGCCTTCATCTTGTGGGGCCTGTGATGATCCTACTAGAGGATCTATCTGTCTACTCATTCTAGTTCTTGGGGCTTTGTGCCTTGGATTTGAACCTTACTCTACTACACATTCATGGCCATAAACTGTGCATGGTTTTTGTGGTGGTGCTTTCTTATAACGGGGCATTGTAGTCTTCTCCCCATGTTTCTAATCCACCTTCTTGGGTGGATCCATCAATATATTCACCGGGATTGGATCCATCTTATAAGGCCTTTTGATCCATGTTTTGGTTGTTTGGAGCACATGCCTAGCTCAGAATTCAATGTCATTGTTCTCATCTTTATCAACTTATGCATTCATAATGGGCCTTTCATATATTTTATCCAAAGTGTAAATTTCCTCCAGCACCCTATCTAAATCATTTTCCCAAAATTTTGGGGGAATTGGGATCTTTAATGTCTCCTTTGCAAGGGAAAGGAACATCCTACAGTAGTCCCTGATTCTGACCTCATGATCATCTACACAGTTTACCCAGTGATCTTTAAGGTGTGGTTCATGAATATAGAATTTGCCAATAATGTGGTTGTACGTACCTATTGGGTCAAATCTGGGCTGGACTATTTTTTAAAGTTGAAGTGGGCACTCATCCCACTCAAAGGCCAAGGATTTTCAGACCTTCATGTCTTGTAGACTGTTTGGGCCCAGAAGAATAGGGAAGTCCCAACAATGCTTCTTCTTATGATTTATATGCTCATAGGCATCTGCAAGCTGCCTGGCCATTTCTAAATTAATTACCTGGTCAGATGGATACCTGGGAAACTTCTTCAATTTGAAAGTAGACCCTACCACCCAAATATATGTGAATGTCTTGAATTGTATGTAGTAGGCCCCAATAGCTCTCACCTTGGAAGTTACTTCTTCCAAAATTCTCTCCGCAAAATCACCTTCAATAGATCAGATGATTGTGAAGATGAAAGTGTCATTTACTATTCTGTAATCCATGCTATCCTCTGGCATATTTTCCTTTCTTACGAGCTGTGGATATACAACATGGGGCCATGCATTTTGATAATTTATGCTGTCTCTTTTGGTAAGTCCTGGATAGTTTGCCCGTGTGGGTAGCAAGTACACTATGTATGTATAGAATTTTGGGTTATGTCTCACCGATGTTAGTTGTTCATCCAATCTGTCACTAATAATGGCTCCCCAATCAAACCTAGACTTGCGACCTCTGATCTTCTCTATCAGGAGGATCATCCAATCCTCAACTTGGATGGATTGGGGTAGTCCATACACTCTGCTTAGTAATGTCACCACTGCCTAGATTTCATTCTTCATATACCCCCTCCTGAGACCTATCTTATCCAATTTGTTTTTTTCAAGAGGTTTCTTGAGGTAGTTATCGTTAAAGATCTCGTATGCCTCTTCAGCCTTGTTCCAAAACCACCCGAGGCCCTTTTCAATGAAGAAGTCATAGAACTTGTCTATGCCCTTATGGAGGTGGAAGACCTCTTCTATGATGTCTGCAGAGCCTTATGTCCAGCACCACCTGTCCCTATGTGTTTCTGACTTCTCTTTCATCTAGACTGTGTTTGAAAGTGTCATGATCAGCTCAGATGAAGAGACATACACTGGGTGGGCTGCTATATTAACTAGGCCTAAAAGGACTAGTGAAGTGCAGTCCTTGGATCTTCCTACTGGCATGGATCATCTTACTAGGAACTCATCCCAGTCCATGTTTCTGATGTCAGTGTCTGTGATTTCTATGTGTTTATTTCCAATCTTTAAAGGGGGATGATTACCCTTGTATAGGTACTTTATTGGAGACGATGTTCATTGCTCAGGAATTCCTGTGAGAAAAGTGCAAGTATTAGAATTTTATTGAAAAGGAGACAAAAAAAATAGGAAATAATTGATTAATCTAGGAAAATAGAAGCGGGAAGTTCTTCAAGTAGCCAGAAATGCAAATTTTTCACTTTCGGTCTTTTCGGGCTTTCAAACACTGAAAATTGGGTCAAGGTCTAAAAGGGCCGAAAGTGAGAAAAGAACAAGTGATGAGGAACATAACCTTTCAAAATTTTGGGGTGCAAAAGTACAAATAGAATCTCAGACGCCAAAATTCCTAAATCTGTAGATGGACGACCATGCTTCGGTGATTTGGACTTGTCGGCGTTTTGATCATTTCAGAGGTCTGAAATGCTAAAAAGGCTGAAAGGCGTGAGAAAAACTTGGGAAATGGAAAAATGAACCCGACCTTGTTTTTGGCCTTTTGGAGGCTGAAAAACTTGTGAAAAAGGTACAGACACCCTAGGGGACAAGACAAAAATGCGAAAAACTTCAAAATGAGAGGGAGCCTCCCATGCAATCCCAAAGGCGCAAACTGTAAGGACTTGGGGGGAAGCACACTAGATTGGACAACATGAAACAAAAACCTAACCTAACTAGTGGAGGAAAAAACAAAACTGGACAGCAAGAAAGACCTATCTTTTGAGCGCGAGGGGGTGGAGGATGAGGACAATAGAGGCTGAAGGCGCAGAGAAAACAACCACAAAGATCGAGGATGATGAAATGAAGAGGTCGTAAGAGAACTCAAGACATAGGAGAAAATTACAAAGTGAATAGTCACTGAGGGCTTAAGGCACTTATATAGCCCGAGGATGACGTAATCCCCTTTCAGTGTTTCAGGGTTTGAAACACCGAAAGGTTTGAAGGTTCGGTCCTTCGGCCTTTTCAGTGTTTTCGGAGGCCAAAACACCAAAAGGGCCGGGCTTCGGCATTTCGTCCATTTCAAAATTTTGGAGGAATCTAGGTTCTCCAAAATGCCGAAAGGGATAAAAGGCCAAAAATGTCTTGACTTGGCTCAACAGGACTTTTCAAAGACCCACTTGCGAGGAACCGAGAGAGGGGAAGACTCAAAACTAAAAGACACAAAAAAGAGGGGGGTACCCATGGTCAGAGGACCAAAATAGGGTGTGTGTTGTGGACCCATAACAAGTTATATCTTATTCACAGTAATCTTTTGGGTCCAATGGAGAACATATCCATACAAGGTTCAAAGTATGCTCTTACCTTTGTGGATGATTTTACTAGAAGAATTTGGATTTATTTTTTGCATACTATAGATCAAGTTCTTGACACATTTTCTAAATTTCATATGTTTGTGGAAAGTAAATCTAGTTCTAAACTTAAAATTATTAGAACATATAATGGTACTAAGTATGTTAATAATTCTTTTCATTCTTACTTGAGATCTTTTGGTATAAAACATCAGCTTACCATTCCTTATACACCACAAAAAAATGGTGTGGCAGAAAGGAAGCATAGAACTATTATGGAAATGGATAGATGTATGTTACATGCAAAAGATATGCATTACAAGTTTTGGGCTGAAGCAATGACTTGTGTCACTTATATTCTTAATAGTACTCCTACTAAAGCTTTGCAAAATATAACTCTCGAGGAAGCGTGGTCTGGTAGGAAACCAAAATTACAACATTTGATTTTTTTTGGATCTATTGCTTATGTTCACACACGCATACAAAAAAGACATAAAATAGATTCTAAATATTCTCCATTTACTTTTTTTGGGTATGATGAATCTACTAAAGGTTACAGAGTTTATGATCCTATTACTAACAAGGTACATATTGCAAGAGATGTTGTTATTGCAGAAAATGAAGTTCATGATTGTTCCAAGGTCAAAGATGATGAATTTAAAGGGGGCACTGTTGATCTCATGGAGGACCAACCTCCTATTCTAAACCCTACTCCTAATGCACCTATTTCTATTCCTACTAGTATTAAAAATGATGATGATGATGGTAAGAATATTTCTACTCCTCCTAGTGATAATTTTTCTCATGATGGTGATAATGTTGTTCATGATGATAATGATATACTTACTCCTCATAGTGATGTTGAAAATGATGAATTCAATCCTCATAGTGATATTTTTGTTACTTCTAAGAGAAATCCTAAATGGTTTAAAGATTTACTTAATGAAGGTGATGATTATATTACTAGAATGGGTGGTCTTAGACCTAGGAAACTTAATTTTTGCAATTATGCTTTGATGTCTTCTCTTGTGCATTCTAAAGATCCTCAAAAAAAATTTCAAGCTAAAAACCAACCCCATTGGAAAAATTCTATGCAAGAAGAATATGATAGTTTAATTTCTAATAATACTTGGGAGTTAGTTACTTTACCTCATGGAAAAAATCTAGTTTCATGTAAATGGTTATACAAAACTAATTTGAATACAAATAATGAAATTACTAAGTTTAAAGCTAGGATAGTAGCAAGAGGTTTCTCTCAAATTGAATGAATAGACTCTAATGAGACCTTTGCTCCTATTGCAAAAATGCCTACTATTAAAGTTGTTCTTGCTTTAGCTGCTAAAATGAATTGGCCTATTCACCAAATGGATGTTAAAAGTGATTTTTTAAATGGTGATTTGCATGAAGAAATATATATGTCTCAACCTCCTACTTTTATTAATGAAGGTAATGAACATCTTGTATGTAAACTAAAGAAATCTATTTATGGTTTAAAACAATCTCCTAGAGAATGGTATTCCAAAATCAATGATTTCTTTATTTCTCAAGATTTTTCTAGAATTAAAAATGATCCTAACTTGTATATCAAGCATAGTGAAAATGACATTATTATCATTATTTATGTTGATTATTTGATTCTTAATTCAAGTTCTAACCATTTAATTTATGATATTAAGTTCCAACTTAACCAAAAATTTCAAATTATTGATTTAGGACTTCTACATTATTTCTTAGGAATGCAAATTTTGCAAACCCCTAAGGGTATTTTATTTCTCAAAGTAAATATGCTAAAAATCTTCTTGATAGATTTCATATGAATGATGCCAATCATGTTTCTATTCCATGAAACTGAAACATGATTAGCAAGTTAATGATAGATATGGAATCTCCATTTATAGATGCTACTCCTTATAGAAAACTCATAGGAAGTTTAAATTATCTAACTCTCACTAGACCTGATATATCTTTTAGTGCTGGCTTAGTTTCAAGATTCATGTCCAAACCTCAACAAACACACTTCAAAATTGCTAAAATAATATTAAGATATATTAAAGGTACTCTTGATGTAGGATTATTTTATGATGCAAATCCTGATTTTACATTAAAAGGCTTTACTGATTCAGATGTAGGTGGAGACCCCAATGATGGGAAATCTACTTTTGGGTATTTTTTCTTTCTTGGTTTAGGTGCTATATCTTAGAAAAGTAAAAAAGATCAATCTGTTTCACTATGTTTTACTGAAGCTGAATGCAAAATTTGTACCAATGCCTCTAAAGAAGCCTTATGGCTTAGAAGAATACTTGAATATTTGGGTCTACCTCAACAAGAACCTACACCTTTATAGTGTGACAATCAAAGTGCAATAGCCTTGGCAAAGAATCCAGTCTACCATGCAAAGTCAAAGCACATTTTTCTCCACCGCCACTTCATTAGATAGAAAATTGAAGAAAATAAAGTTTCCCTCATCTATTGTAAGGGTGAAGATCAAGTTGCAGATATTTTGACAAAACCTCTTTCTAGAGAGAAATTTGAATTTCATTGTAAAAATTTGGGTTTGATACCCCTTGATGTAAATACCCCAAGTAAAGATTAAAGGGGGGTGTTAGAATTTAATCTTTCCTTGGTGAAATTATGTAATTAAAGGATAAGCCAAGTTATCCTAATTTGTATATGTCCTCTAGTCCAAGTAGGAGGACATGTCACATTTTTGTAATTCATTTAATAAGGAAATTAGATATTCCTCCTTAAGAGGATTCTCACATTTGGCACACACTCAATGTGAATATGATATTCTTAGAAGATGGGAGCTACATGCAAACTCCTCCACTCATCTCTATTTAAGAGATGCCTCTACACACACTTGCTCAATAATCTTCTCTATTTTCTCACTTCTCCTCACATTCTCAAACTTGCTCTCATTATTGTAATGAGCTTATTGCTCTCTTTCTCTCTTATTATTTAGGATTTGTGCCTCATTCATATTATACACAAGGGATTTTTTCTTGTTTTTCCCCCTTTCAAAATCCTTTAGTTCTTGTGTTGGTCTTGGAGCATTTTGGTGAACTTGTGCTTGATCTATTAAAGGAAAATCTCTCTCTCTCTCTCTCTCTCTCTCTCTCTCTCTCTCTCTCTCTCTGTTAAAACTCTTTATTTTTCACTCTCTCTTAGATTCTTTCCTTATCTCTTTTCCATTTTGTTTTATGTTTCTAACACAATTTCTATATTTTATTCAAAAGCACACCTACTTACATATAACTTGACTACAAAAATATAGGTACCATCCACCATAATAGATGTAGAAATAAATTATAGAAATACCTCTTATGCATATTCATATCCACATCCAAATACTCTAAGAATCTAAAATTCAATGGGACACAACCTTTTCAATAGCTCAATGAGATTTATAATTATATTTAACCCAAAACAAGAGAATTTTAAAGGGGGTGATGTTAGCATGGAAAAAATCATAGTTATAGTACTATTTGTAGACTTCCATAATGTACCATAAGAAGAATGTAGATCCCTAATATGACCCTATTAGAATCTATATGCATAAATGTTATAAGGGGCAAATCCATAAAATAATAATTAAGTATATAACATGTATGATATAAAGAAGGAATAAGTAAGAATACTATAAAAGGAAGAAATATAGAAAAAAGAGATATATATTGAGTCCTTGGTATTATATGTGTGTGTGTGGGCTAAAAAATTTGATTCATGATTCTATTTTTGTTGTCAATGGTTATTATAATATCAAAAATTATATATCTTTGTCAATTATTATTTAATTTTAGATCCATTTTGATGGAATGACTAAATATAGTTACATATCAACAAGAGACATACTTTATTTTTAAATATAATTATTTGATCCCTATCTATAGATATTTACCCCCACTTTCATCTATTCTTATATATTTGACCTTATTTGAATCCATTTGCACCTATTTCTACATACTCACTCTATTATTATCCCAGATTTCCATGTACCTATTCTTGATTTCACGATTCACGTTGCATTACCCTGGGTCACTCCTTAGGTTTAAAATTGACAGGTTTGGAGTTGCACCCACATTTAAATTCCCCAATCATCACTCTTCTCACTAATGATTATTAGTTGACTTCTTACATATTTATGTGACTAATACTATGTCTTGGTATTTAAAGACATTTGAGAAAAATAAAGAATATCATATTATAAAAGAGTAAGTATTCTAGGAATACTTAAATTCTGGATATGAAACAATGCATCATTTTTAAATTTTCATATAGGTCACATGTCTTTTTTATTCATAAGTTCACTTAATATATTAAAGCTAATCCATCAAAGGGGTTTTCCTAAGAGAACTTGACCAATCAAAATGATAACTTTTCTAGTATTCCTAGATACTATTACATTTACACATATTTGAATGTTAGGGATCACAACAAATAAGGTTGTAATTTTTTTTTTCTAGTAGACCAAGTGTATGCATCAAATGATAGATCCTTTCCAAGTAGGATTGACCCCAAGTCTCTTAAGATTGACTCACAAAGAATTTTGAGTTTGTTTTAATTCTAAGACTAAGTATGCCAAATGCATCAATTTCTAAATATTAGTAAATTGGTTTTGCGCACTTTTATCACATTTATTTAATTTTTCATTATTAACTACCCAACTTGTTTAAATCTAGGCTAATTGTGTGCTTATTTTTTTGATTAAGGTAAAAATAGGTTTTGAAAGGACCCCGAAACCTTTTACAAAAAGATACAAGAGATAGGCATCAAAGGCACATACAAACATAGAATGCCTGCAATGAACAAAAGACAGGACCCAACAAGAAACAAAAGACCTAAAACATGAAAAAACAAAAACTGCCAAAGATAGGCACAGATACTAGCACAACTGCTCGAACAATTTCCAACAAAATTTTCAGACTAGCAGAAGAAACATTACATCATTTTCTGGTAGGCTACCTCAGCCTCCTTCTGCATTTCTTCCATTTTGTCAATAGACTCCTTCAGCTCCAGCATCTCTTTCGGGATCTCAGGGAATTTTCTTTTAACTCCGCTTCGGGTTCTAGGACTAGGGCCCGAGCTTCCAGCCTTTTCTTCGATTGTAATTGTGGTGTTTTCTAGTAGGCTTCTTTCTAGATAAGCGTATAACACTTTCAGGTTTTGAATCGACACTTGCAGCCCTTCATTGCTATGCTTAAGGATAATCTATATCATGTGCCCATTGTGGCTTATTTTTTCTTTCATCTCTTTTAGCTTTTCTTCCACAATCTTATTAACTCTAGCTGTAAATTCCTCTTCTCTATTGCTATCTTTAACCTTAATCATCAACTTATTCTCCATTTCCTCAAACTTGGATTTAAAAGGCTCCATTGCCTCCTTCATCTTGGTTAATTAACTCTTCATAAACATCATCTCCTCATTCAGCCAATCTTCCATATTAGCCCCATAGTCAACTTTGTTTTTCGGGATTCTGTCATCTTTTTCAAACGCGACCGCATCTGGGCCCATTCTCCTTTTTTTACTATTCCTTTTCTCCACCTTTAAAGTTGGCTGCATCATATTACCCTCCTCACCATCTTCTTCATTCTTATTTTCCTCTCTTTCATCTCCCTCTTTTCCATCTCCCTCAATTTCCTTTTCATCATAATTCTCATCAGCACCCATGCCCTAATCGATTATATTGGGCATTTCCTCCTCTTCCATCTGAGAGTTATCCTTTCTCAGGTGATCCTCATTTTGTTTTTCCATATTCTCTTTATCATTATCACCATTGTTCTAATCCTCTTGATCTTTTCCCTGATTCTGTAGGGTTTCATCACCAGTCTTCTCTGACTTATCCTTCTTCTTCATTTTAACTCTTTTTTTCTGACTCTATTTTTCACTTTCCTTCTTCACTTGTATCACACTACCTTTAACCCTCTTAGGGATTGGCTCAGGAAGATTGTGAACATACTCAAAAATAAGCAAAATGAGCCCCACATGGAGCATCGGGTTGCTCAATTTCTTTATGTGCTCCATCACACTATTATGCAATGAACTCAAGAGATAGAAGGGGAATGAGATTTTTTTACCATGCCTGAAGTGGTTGGCCAGAATGAAATGCAGGTTGTAGATTTTGGAGTATCTGTCGTCCAGAGTGAAATACTCGATCATGATAGTGAGAATGTCTGCCCAGTGAGACTTGATTTTTTGAATGTCGACATAATCCCTTGTACCTTTACTGAGAAGGGCTTCTTCATCCTCTATTTTTGGGAAAATCTTGTAGGCTTGAGTACCGGCCCTCTTGTTGTCACTATAGAATTTCATGCCCTCACAAGGCAAACCTGTAATTTCTGATATAACCCTCATGGAAAGGGTAAAAGATTTACCCCACATATGCACTTTCCCATCCTTCCAACCCTCTACAAACTATTTTTTAATCTCTGTATCCCAGCCATGGAGCTTCTCCAGATATTGAGATACACCTCCTTTTCTCAATCTTCTCCAAACTTTCCTCTTCTCTTTCCATTTTGTACAGTCAATAAACTCCTCTCTCTTCAGACCTCCTCCCATATTTCTCGTTTCTTCTTGGAGATGTCATTCCTTTGCAATTTTGAACACAGAATTCAGGCAGACTCTACTGTTATGATTAATCCAGTTCAAATTTAACACCCAAAAAGCATGCAGTGTCACTAATATAATAATCTTGTTTCCTTCGAATGACAGCACACATTACTTTTAATAATTAAAGATGACCTTATCATTAATTAAGTTTGTTTATAACTCCTTCAATGCTATTCATCCTATCATACTTGATAAGACTAGCAATCTCCATTTTGAAATCTGCATCACCTCGCCAGGATTGCATGACATCAGAGTACACACCCACGTTTGCTAATCCATCCATCGTCATATTACCTTCTCTGTAAACATGTGTAATATGGTAATCTTCAAAATTGGATAATAAAGAATTAATTTTTTCAATGATATGGCTTATTTTCCATGAAGATAAGTACCTTTAATATAGTTAATAATATTCAGAGAATCTCCCTCCACCCAAAGTTTGGAGATTCCCATATCTTTGGCCAAAGTGACCACATGAAGGGCAACCATAGCTTCAGCCATGTGGTTTTTCTGAATTCCCAATGGAATTGTCACAGCTCCCAGACAGTTTCCAGACACATCCCTTATGAGGCCTCCCACTCCAGCAGACCTAGGATTCCCTTTCGTCGCCCCATAAAAATTCCCTTTAACCCAACCATTTGGAGGGGCTTTCCATCTAGTATTTTCCCTCAAATTTTGATTTCTGTCTTTCTACACCTGTGCCTTCATAAGAATTTCACTGATACCGAGAAGATTCTTGTAAGGGGAATCACTAGAAAGCTGATTTTAAAATTTTCCAAGATACTTCTACAAACCCCATTAGCCACAGTTTGAAAGGGAGAGCTTTTTTCTCTAAAGATTCTATTGTTTCTTTCCTTCCATATTCTCCAAGTGAAGTGAGGTAGAATAAGCTTCCAAAGATCTTTGGCTTCCTTACCCTTGAGGGGGTAGCTCCATTGATTAATCATGTCCTGGAAGTTAAAAGGATTGACCCACTCTAGATTGATGCCATTGAGCACTGAGTTCCAGACTTTGGAGGAGAAGGGACATTGTATCATTATGTGATTACTATTTTCAGCTTCAGAGCAACATAGGATACATCTATTAGGCATACTAATGCCCCTTTTTCGAAGATTATCCACTGTGAAGATTTTATTTTGAACAAGAAGCCAGAAGAACATGTTAATTTTAGGAATAAGGTTGTTGTTCCATACCTTACATCTAGGAGAGAAGATGTCCTTTTGGTGCAGAAGGGCTGAAGCAGACAAGACAACAAATTTACCATTCGCCTCTAGCCCCCAGATCAAACAATCTTCTTTGTTAGGTCTAATAAACCAGGGGGACAAAAACTTGTTGACCAAGTGTAGAGAATCATCAAAGGAGCTAAGATCAACCCATTTATCATTGATCTAGTAATCAGAAACCTTCTCTCCAACAATATCAATGTAATCCGCCATCACTGGCCTCCATTCCTGTTTTTCAATTATAGCATCTTCCTTCAGCCAGTTGTCAGTCCAAAAGTTTATTTTCTTGCCATTTCCCAGCTTCCATCTAGCCCCTTTACTGATTAAATCTCTGCTTTTTCTTATACTATTCCAAATGAAAGAGCCATTTATCTCTGAAGGGTCCCTTAGTACTTCCTCCAGAGAAGATAAGTGGTACTTTCGCTTGAAGATAGTATTCCATTCCTTCTCTTCTTCAAAAATTCTCCAGCATTATTTTTCTAGTAGGGATTTGTTTGTGTTATTGATACTTCTTATACCAAGCCCTCCCCATTTCTTAGGTTTACACACCACCTCCCAAGCCACAAGGCTTAACCTCTTCTTCTCTTCCACTCCGGACCAAAGAAACCTTTTATGAATTTTTTCAATTAAACCAACAAATTTATGAGGAATTTTAAAAAGGCTCAGGGCATAAATTGGAAGATTTTGAAGCGTAGATTTCAGAAGTTGGACTTTACCAACTTGACTTAGGGTAGCACCTTTCCATCCAGCTAACTTATTATGAAAGCGGTCAATTATGCCATTCCAAAATACATCATCCAGTTTAAGGCATAGGGGGAGACCCAAATAAGTAGAGGGAAGCTTCCCAATCTTGCATCCCAAAATAGAAGAAATCTTCCTTTGTCTAACTTCAGGGGTGTTACAAAAAAATAAAGAACTCTTCTCCCAGTTTATAGATTGACCTAAAGCTTTGGTGTAATTATTCAAAACCTTTTTCATGTTCCTAGCTTCCAAAACAGAAGCTTCTCCCATCATAATAGTATCATCCACAAATTGCTCATGAGAGAATTTTTGTTGAGTCGAAGAAGGTTGGAGACCAGAGATTTGACCAGAAGAAACCATGCTTTCTATAGATCTCCCAAGACTTTCGGCCATTATAGCAAAGAGGATGGGGGAAATAGGGTCACCTTGTCTAAGCCCTCTGGAGGGATGGAAAAAATGGAAGAACCTCCATTGACCAGCACCGAGGAAGACACTGTAGTGACCAATTGCATTATCAATCTTATCACATCATTATCAAATCCAAAGGAACTAATAATTTTAGACAGGAAAGATCAGTCCACTCTATCATAAGCCTTAGACAGATCCAATTTCATCAAGAAACCCTATTTGTTAGATGCTTGAAGGGAGTGAATGTTCTCATGCACAACCATTATAGAGTCAAGAATTTGTCTACCTGGGACAAACCCATTCTATTGAGGTGATATAAGACTTGGCAGTAAGCTCAATATTCTTGTCGTCATAACCTTCGAGATAATTTTGTAGAGCGAATTGCAAAGGCTTATGGGATGAAAGCCATCAACCGTATCCACTCTGTGTTTTATAGGGTTGAGAGAAATAAACGTTGAGTTTATTTCTTTGAGAATAGATTTTGTACCATAGAATTCTTTAGCCGCAGAGCAGACATTTTTCCCAACAATGCTCCAAAATTGCTGGAAGAAGAACATCTGAAACCCGTGCAGGCCAGAAGATTTCTCTCCTTCAAAGGAAAGGACAACCTTCTTGATTTCAGCCTCTGAGGGGATAGCTCTTAAGAGGGCATTAGCCTCAGAGTCCAATATGTGAGGAATAGAAGTAAGTAAGTTCCTCTGCCCAACCAAGTCTATGCTCTGATCTTTAGAAAGTAAAGAAGCAAAATAACTCACCATTTCTTTCCTAATATCATCTTCTTTGGATATTTTTCCATTTTCGATAGTTAGAGAGTGGATTCTGTTAATAACCTTATGTTTTAGAGCATTGATGTGAAAAAATCTTGTGTTCTTATCACCTTCTTTAAGCCAGAGGGATCTAGATCTCTGTCTCTAGAATATTTCTTCTTTTACTATGATATTATGAAGACCAGCAAGGGCTATATTCTCTTGGCTTCTCAGAGTTTCAATCTTATCTTTACTCATTTTGGTTTCTTGAATCAACACAATATCAGGTTTAGAGTCTCTTACTAGATTCCTAACTACATCTTGCTTATGAGGACTATTAAGTCCTCGAATATTCCATGAGATGATCTTCATTTGAGGATTGGGATACAAACCTGATGGATGGTAATTATGTGCTTATTACTTGCATTTCTTTAATTTAATTAAATTTTAGTAAAATAGATAAATTTCTTTATAATTATAAATTAAACATTACATTTAATATTTTCATATTAATATATTCTACTAAATTAAATTATTCCTAGAAGAGACAATAAATAAAAAATAAAAAATAATTATACATAGTACAAAGTTTAAAGATGAGATGCCAATATCTATGCAATTGAATCATTTTTCTTAAATATACTAATTTATTTAATTATCTTTAATAAATATTTAAATTATAAATAGTCTCTATATTTTGTTCAAAAGCATATCTAGTTACATATATGAGTGATTCTTAATATACCAAATTAAGAAAATAGAATCTAGACATGTAAAAACACAAAAATAAAAGATTGAGACTTGATAATAAAAATTAGATCACATCTAAATCAAATTGAAGGAAAGTGAAGGATGATACATGACAATCAATTTAGTTATAATCCAAACACAAAATTTTAGGTGGAAGTGGGGCAAAACCCTTTTTACTTTTTGTTTAAGAAAGTTAGGGTATTGTAGGTTGTCGTAGATCCAAGGGTTTACATTTGTCTTTATCCAATGGTGTAAAACTGATACATAAATCATTAATAGTTGATTTTAGATTAATTCTAATTAGTCTATTTAATTAGTGATCATAATCTATGGTAGGTCCTATGTGTCTAGGGACGTCCCCTCACTTTAGTTTTTTTTAAATAATTTTAATTTTACACTTTTTGCTAATTATAATTGATGACATTTAATATGTAATTTTTGTATTCTCATTTTAATCAAGTAAATAATAAGATTAGAATTATTAAATAAAATATTCAGTGGAAATATAAAATTCTTATTATATTACATAGACTACTTATAATTTGCCTAAATAAATGTTAGATATTGTCCTATAATAGAATTTAAAGATGTAATATACTAAATTTAATAAATGCATTCAAATAAAAGTTAATTCTATTTGAGCATTTATTTAGTATTTTTTAATTTGAATTTATGATTTGTAATAGATGATTGGATAATTAGTATACCTTTGTAATTATATACCATTGATATGATTAATTAAATATCAATCAACAGGGTCTCATCTTAATGATCTTTACTTTTATTTAGTTAAACTATTGGGATAGTTGTAGAGTAATTATCTCATTTAAGTGACTTATTGCACACCTTAACTTAGTAGTTTGTCTTCATTGTTTGGGTGTGTAGAAGGGAATCCTATTACATATTGTCATTCGGTGCACCTAGATTCTACTTGAAAATGTAAGTGATTTAAAAAAAAAAAAATGCAGGGTTGTGTCATTGTTCACTAGTGTAAAAAGTTGGCATGACAATAGTAAGTGATGCACCCCAAGTCCCTTAGTATTGACTTAGAAGAAATTCTGAGTTTGTTCTAATTCTAAGGCTGAGCATACTAAAGACACAATGACTTTACACACTTTTATCTTCTATATTCTATCATACAATTAAAAGCTAATGAACCTATCCCTCTATTTAATTATTACATTTTTCATTATTAACTACCCAACTTATTTAAATCTCGCTTAATTGTGTCCTTCTAATTTGCATTTTATTAGTTAGATTAAAATTGTAAAATAGATTTTATTCTCTTAAAATTATAAAGTATGCATTGCATTCAATCTTTTTATTATTATATTCTAATTTTCTTTATACATAATAGAAAGTTTAAATATATATATTTTTAATTTTTTTCATTATGTAGAACCTAATTAATTTAAATGCATATGTATTTAACATGTTGAAATCTACTTAAAGTAAAGTTAGAGATGTCAATGTCTATGTAATCAAATTATTTCTCTTAACTATTTTAATTTATTTAATTATCTCAAATAATTGTTCAAATTCAGATTAGTTTCTATATTTTATTCAAAAACACACCTACTCACATATATGAGTTATTCTTAACCTACCACTTAAGGAAATAAGACATAACTATGTCAAAACATCAAACTAAATGAAAATGAATGAATGAGACATGACAAACAAAATTAGAAACATCTAAATCAAACTAAAAAATGTAAAACAAGATACATGAAAATCAATTTAATTATAATTTAAACATAAAATTTTAGGTAAAGTGATTTGTGGAAGCACACACAATTTTAAAGAACAAAATAAATAAAAAATCTTTGTGGATAGAATCAAACATTAAAAAAAAACAATAGATTAAAATAATCAATAATTTATTGTGCTTTGAGCTCCTAAACCAATAGAGTACTACATAATTCAAAATGTTTATCCAAAAATTGAAGCATAGATCAAGATTTCAAAATGTAAAAGTAGAATGCCAATATCTATACAATTAAATTATTTCCCTTAATTAAACATAAAAATTCAAAAATAATCTTTATAGTTTATTCAAAAGCACAATGATGGGTGGTCACTACTTGACCCCAACCCTAACCCTGCCTCTAGATGGGGTAATCATGATGATCAGGATCCTCCCTCTGCAGCCACTGCTTTGGCTGCATGAGGTTTTTTTTTTTATGAATAGTTGTTTCTTGTGATTTTGGCCTTGGGCCGTGTGACTCTCGCGGGGTGACCTTTTCCCCGACCCCTTTTTTTGTGAATATATACTTTATAACTTTTAATTAATAGTAAAGAGCTTATTCATAAAAAAAAAAGGCACACATACATAAATATGAGTATTTCTTAACCTATCAATTAAACCTATCAATAGGAAATAGAATCTAAACATGTCCAAATCTTAAGCTAAACCCCCCAAAAAAAAGTTGAGACATGACAATCAAATTAAAATGTATCTAAATCAAACTAAACTAAACAAAAGGTGATGCACAAAAAACAATTTAGGTAAAAGTGATTTGAAACACAAACAATTTTAAAGAACAAAATAAAAAAAATCATTCTTGATAGAATCAAACATTAGATTAAAATAATAGATAATTCATCATAATTTGAGCTTTTAATATTATTAAATTAATATATAAACTATAAACATTAGATTAAAATAATCCATAACTTGAACTCCTAATGCCAATAGATTACTACATAATTCAAAAATCAAAACATAGATGAAGATTTCATTTGGTTGTGGGAAGATATTTTAAAAAAAGAAAGCATGGCCCCCACTCTCTTTATTTAATGGAAGTGTTGGCACAAATAATTTGAAAAATTTACCCACTTTCAATAATATTCTAGATGACTTTTCAATACAAATTTTCCCGTTGAATTTTAACCCTAACGAAGTACTGAGAGACAACTTGTTCCCAGCTTGGAAGTACGTTCCCTCGTGTTAGTTTCAATTATTTTTGTCTGGTTTGAATATTCTTTTATTGCTTTATATTGATGTAGATATTGATATTGATGTTGAGGGTGCACGGCAAGATACATCCACAATGAGTAAAAGCAACCCTAAATAGTGAAACGTGTAGTGTAAAAATGGTGATATTATGATGTATGATTTTATGTTTTTATTTACTTGGGAATGAGATTGTACCGTTGGAATCCAAACTTTTGAATTGTGCAACTTCAACTATACTCCATCATGAGACAACTACAAATTTATTAAAATGTCAGATTGGGGCATTATGGAATGCCCCTACTTTCTTCATACTTTCTACTCCTACACTTCTAGATTAGATAGATATCAACAATTGATTGGAAATTTGAAAGGTTCACTTCAACCACAATATCATATATATTTTTACATTGAAATAAAGCATATTAAAAAAAAAAGTAATATGATAGACGTTAAGAGAATTAGTTGTTTTTAATTTTACTATTTGACACATTTCGTTTCACAATATTTTTCAGATCTGGTGTACTATATGTTTGTTTGGTTAATTGGTTAGTTTTTTGAGAAAAAAATTATTATTTAATGTCAAAATTTCTTTCGTTTATAAGACTAGATCTAAACGCCATCCATGGGGTGAGACCCAAAACAACACCCCACCACCACTGCCAACATGGTCGACATAGAGGAACCTAACATCTAGCCAAATTGAAGCAAGGGTAACATCAACATTCTCTTGGTCTGTGAATGTTATAGTATTTCTATTAATTTTTTAGAAGATTGTTTATTTTAGATTTAAGAATATAAATGATAATGAGATTTGTGAGGGTGGTTGGGTGGAATTGAATAGTAACTTTATGTCTTTTTGGATGAAACTATTAAGTTTAGCTTTTCCATATTGTACCATATAAATCTTGTACAATGTGTTACATTATATGAACTTTGAAATTTGAAGCCCAAGATGATTACTAAGTCAAAGACTTTCATACCCTATCAAATTTCTAGCTTTAAAGTTGCAGTTGATTTAGTGTCCCCTCGTGTAGCATGTTGAAAGTATTAGTCAACCAATGAATTATTCCCTTTCCTAACCCAAGAGTCAATCATGTTAAAATATTCATGACCATGTTTAATCTTATATTTTTATTTGCATCCCACTTCGCATTCTCTAATCTATTGACCTTTTTATCCCTTGGATTACAATGTAACCATGGCAATGTTAATGTAGTCATAGATTTTTCTATTATTAAGTAGAAGATAGAAAGAGTGATGAAATTTTTTGGTAGCATGTCCACTAGTGGATATACCCTCTTCCTTCTTTGATCCTCCCTCTTTTTTTCCTCCCTTGCAATCCAAACCTTAGGATGTCCCATCTTATATGCCTCCTTGAAAGAAATAATAAAGAGAGCAAGGGACAATAAACAATTCAAGTGAGCTAGATGAGGGAGAAAGAGTTACCATGAGAAAACTATAATCTAGGAGCATTCATCAAGCGAGCCAAAGGCAGAGGAGACAAGACATTTTGAAAGGGGAAAAGAAAAGAGAAACCCCTTGTGATATTATGAGAGAGAGAGAGAGAGAGAGAGAGAGAGAGAGAGAGAGAGAGAGAGAGAGATGCCCATTATAATAACTTCATCAAAAAGAAATGAGAGAGGAGCATCTCTTAAATAGAGATAAGGAGAGGAGTTACTATGTAACTCCCAAGTCTATGAATGCCACCATTCATAATAGGTGTGCCAAGTGTCACAACCCTCTTAAGGAGGATAAACTAAATAGAGTAATTACAGGTAAAAGCACAATAATTTGTCACCCCTAAGGCTAACTCTGGGCGCTCTTTCACGCTATACTCAGCCGAGTAAGACTCGACCGAGTCCCACACGACCGAGTTTACGTGGGCGCCACATGATGCTGAGTGGCGCCTACGTGGCCTGGTAGACTTGGCCAAGAGCTACTCGGCCGAGTATGCCTAGCATTTAAAAAACCCAAAAATAACCCGCTAGCCCCTCATTTGCACATTGAGGGGCTAAGATTGAGGGTGTGGAGCCGAGGGAGAATACTCGGCCGAGTTTGAGGTAGGGCCCTTTTTTTTAAAATGTTTTACTATATAAACATATATGTAAAATGAATTTTTTTAATTTAGCATTGTAATGTCATGGTTTTTTTCTTCATTTTCTAGAAATAATTTTTTTTAGGTCATATAATTGATGTTATTTAAAAACATTTAAACGCAAACCCAAACTTAAACGCAAACTCAAACTTAC
>MU227817.1:4364645-4401528 GCA_018584345.1 Thuja plicata
TATATATATATATATATATATATTTCAACATCAATTCGGCTCTTTAACATTATCACATAGTCAGCTCTCAATACAAAAATAAATAATGTAAAGATAAAATACAAAGTTGGGGCTCTTACATAACCAAAATATAGGTTATCCAAAATTATAATCAAACTTAGCTTGCCTGGAGTCCATACCATACTCCTTAAATCATCACTACTATTTAATTTCTATGTTACGTTGTTTTGTTGTCTTCGCTTATCTTCAAATCTCTCTAACTCACTATAATCAACACCAAAACTAAATCAATCTTAGATGGAGGTCATACACACCCCATAGTATCTTCCACTAAGCTTGTAATTCATAACTCATCATACTTGATCTTTGATACCGAAAACAATACTATCATACTCTGTATTTCTACTTTTGTACTTAGTCATTTTGAAGACTGTATCTCCAAAACTAAACTTCATTCCAAGTGATCAATATACCAGATATGTTTCCATAAATGACAACCCATAAGTGTCTCATATCATACAAAAATCATCACTTTCCAACATTTACATGACCTTTTTTAGTGAATATGAAATCTCTACTCCTAATGATTTTGTGTTTTTAAAATCCCATGAATGATAACCAAAATCAATTCCATATCCAATGAAAGTACACTTATTGGATTTTACCTCAAGCTTTGATCAATTTTATATTTCAATATGGACACATGCTTCAAAGTTTTCAGAAATGATTAGTTTACCTTTTTACCTGTCCATGCTTCCTTTGGAATACCATCATCTAAGGAACTTGAAGGACCTCTATTTATTAAGTAAATTGAAGTATCTACAACATCTTGCCAAAACTAAAAGGGTAATCCTGCATGTGATCTTATGCTCCTTTAATGCTCCATGATTTTTCTAATCATCCTTTTAGACATGTAATTTTATTTTGAAGTTCTAGGAGTATCTTTTGTCTTTGAATCCTATGATATGAACAATAACTGTCAAAATATTTTCTGCAATACTCACCTTCATTATCTAATCTAAGAAACTTCAACTTGTTTCTTGTCTCATTATCAACCAAAGCTTTCCATTTCTCATATACTTCAAATACATCATATTTTTTGGGAATGAAATAAACTAAAGTTTTCCTAGTTTCATCATCAATAAAATTTGTTACTCCAATTGCACATTGAAGTTGTCATTAGTTATCAAGAAGACATAATGAACAGATGGTAATAGAATCAAACAAGACAGATAGTATAATCACCAAAGTACATAGTTAACTAAGAGCACTAATCATGCCTAGAGTTAACTGAGTATGGTGATACCCAAGCAGATATACTATACCGAGCAGTAGACAACACCGAGCTACACAACATAACCGAACACCATTATAACCGAGATAAACAAACTACACTGAGCACCAAGAGACAACATTAACCGAATGGAACAAAGGCCACATAAAAGTTTGATATGGAACATCATTCTATGTAATAACTTTTTAGCTGACCTAGATAACGGTTTACACGATCGAGGAGGACATTAATTATGGATTTACAACATTAATTGTTGATGTCTCCTATGTGTAAATGATCAAGGCAAATTATGTACCTCATTGATCTTAGGTTAGGGATGTAATTGTTAAGCCCTAATTAGGTCATATCATTTGATATATATATATATATATGTATAAATGTCATTTTGTAATGTATGTTGATCAAGAAATGATCAAGTAGCCACCATAATACACACATCAGAGATCAAACAAGGGTTTTAAGGACAAAGACTACATTGCAGAAATCAGTTTACAGAACTAAGGAAAGGCTACCAAGAAGAACAGAGCATAAGGTATTATCATTCACATTGAGGTAATATATTTTGTATGTACTTAATGAATCTATATTAGCAATATTGAGATTGTATATGTTTCAGATCAAATTTATGTTACTCTCTAACAATTATAATAGACCCCTAAATCTCTCAACAGAGTAGAATTAACCATCTTATTTTAAATCTCTTAACCAAGTGCACACATAACCTGTGTTGCAAAATCCTCCCATGAGGTAGATATAATTGATCTTATTGTTACTCCTAACAGGGTAATATCATCAGAAGTGATCATTCTTGTAAGCTTTAATAGGCCACTTTATTTTTGCAGTAGTAAAGTTTTGTGGGTCTCATCCCCATTGTAGTTTTTACCTTCTAATAGAGGTTTTCTATGATACCAAAATGTTAGTATCATGAGTACTTAATTTCATGCATGTGTATTGTTTATTTTACATGCATTTACATTTTAGAAGTGATACTATATGTTTGATGTATACAATCTACTCAGTCAGTTAATAAAAAATAGTGGTTACAATGAATTGATTGAAAAGTTTTTAAGGGTACTGATTCACCCCTCCCCTCTCAGTACTCACCCTTTCCATTATCCCAACAATTGGTATCAGAGCTAGTTCTCTTATTTTGAAGGTTTAATAACTGAAGAGAAAATATATTACAATGGAAAGGTATACACTTGACAAAAATATTGAGAATCAGAAGTTACAACTATAGATCTATGTAAAAAAATACAAGGAAGCCAAAGAGAAACTCGAGGAGATGTTGATTAAGAGAAAGGACATGGAACTTTGTTGTTGTGAGATTAATTATCATGAAGAAGAGATTCATGACCCATTTGATACATCTGGATCTAAATCTGGTAGCATATCTGATGCATCTGAAGGAATCATATCAAAGCTATCTGAAAGCAATCAACAACTTACTGAACAAGTGAAAGCACTACAGATCAGTCAAGATACACAAATGGCTAGAATGGCTGAAGTCTTGAATGATGCAAAGAAAGCTAAAAAAGATAGAAACATGGTTGTTGGTGATAAAATATAGATGACTAAAAAGTTACAAGAGAAAGAAACTGAGATATTGAGACTTACTGAACATTACGTTGAGATCACCAATCAAGTGGTTGCTATGAATCATGAGGAAAACCGAGTGAATACTGAACTTGCAAGTAGAATAGAAGACATTGGTGTATTGAAATAAGATATTGAAAAACTAGGAAATGAAGTGAAGATTTTACAACAACATAATGAAGTGATTAAGAGATCTGAAGAAAGCACTAAGAGAATGGATGAATTTCTGAACCATCAAAGAAGACTCAACAACAATACCAAATTATGGTATACCGAGCAAGGAGAATCGTCAAATCAAGCTGAAAAAAGGAATGTCTAGTCAATTCTGAAGCCTAAGAAGCCCTCTTTCCATCACTGTAGAAAACCAAGCCACACATCAAATGTTTGCAGGAGAAAAGAAAAAGGTATTTAATGGTATTTTCTATAACTAGAATAAGCATGGACATAAAGCACATGAGTGTAGATCCAAGTTGAACAAACTACAAAAGAAACTATACATAGATAAATATTGTAATAATTGCAACATGAATAGTCATACAACACAAGTATGCAGAAAGGATGCTCGAAAATGCTCTTCTACAATTTAAGCACAAATTGTGACCCATAGATTGTGTTGTATGACCATTCAACATAGATGGTCACTATCTTTGAAGGATGCTCGAAAATGCTATTCTACAATTTAAGCACATTCCAAGCACACAAAGGTTAGTCACTATGCATTCTTCCCTCATTGAGTTATTCAAGTATCTTTTACAGAAGCCCTAAGATAGATTTCATGGCATCTTCATCTCGAACAATGAAAGAAAAATTGGATAAGGATAAAAAGGTTGTTTTGGTGAAGAACGCCACTTGCACAGAACCAAACTACAAGATCCATCCACAGGTTGTAGCCCAACCAGATGATAAAGGTGCATTTTCGTCTATCGTACCTAGGGTTTTTCTAGTCCAAGATGTACGTGCCTACATACACTGTAAAATAGGTGAAATCAGAGAATTTGAGCTTATGGCCACATACCAATCATTATGCATAGATGGAAAGTTGAAAGAAGATCATAAACATCTGGAGGTTAAAGGGTTAACCAATGCCCTAAATTTCCCAAAGGTTTTTTGTAATGAATGGATCCACATTGTTCTAAGCAGAGTACATGATGGAAATATATGGTTGGATGAGCCCATGAAGATAACAAGAGATATAATTCATGTAGTCATAGGGTATCCTATATCTGACAAAAATAAAACCCTAAGGCACCTACCAAGAACCAAGTTAGAGAAGCTAACATTAGCCAAGTGGGACAAAATAGGTTTTAAGATCAACTAAATCAGTGATCCTGAACTAAGGTTCAGTGCTTATGCCATTGGGTATAAGATATTCCAGTCCAGCAGACCGAACAATGTACCATGTAGAGCTGTTGACATAGCCTACAAAATTGTCAAGAAAGGACTATAACTTGATCTTTCTGAGTTGTTGCAGAGGAAAATAGAAGAAAATATGAGAACCATAAGATCAAAAAAGTCAAATACATGTAATTTGGTTCATTACTACTTTGCATATTTTTCTACTTGCAGAATTTATTTCCCTCAATCGGTAAAGTAAAGTGGAAGTCAGACATACCAGTTACAGTACAAATTGATGAGATGATTACAAGTCTAGGGAAGGACTTTGAAAATGTTATGAATGAATATTTGCTAAGTTCAAAGCTAGGATGGAAAAGAGATCCAGAATTCCTATGTAATTAGTAGAACAATACAAAGATGATATTTGTTTTGTAGTAGAGACAAATACAACTTTAATCAAAGTAGTAGATCCAAGGACAACATGGCTACCTTCGATTGAGTATGAAATAGATATTGATGTTGCTTAAGACCCTATTGAGAAATTGTTGAATGAGCTTATTGATAGATCTACCATGAGATTTGGCACCTATGAAGAAGAAAAGACCCAAATATCAATTACTTTACAAGTTCAACAGTTGGGTAGGAAAAAGACTAAAATTGTCAAAACTTTAAAGAGAAAACTTGCAATCACAGATGAAGAACTGGACAAGTTTGAAGATGAAACCAAGGAGCAAACCTCAATCGGTCAAGAAGCAGAACGAGAACATGATGTTGAGGCCACTGAGTCTAATGAAGCACTATTTAAGGAATCCAAGGCCAAAAGGGGCAAACGCACAAAGAATGGGTCTCCATCGAAGACAAGATCACAATCGATGACTATTGATTCACCACCTTTGAATAAAGGTGTAGAAAAAATCACAAGATCCTCACCTAAGTTTACATACCAAACAAGGAAATAGAAGGGTACTACTGCATCAAGACAAAACAAGAGATATATAAGGAACAAAGATGACAAGGATGATTCTGATGACAATCTAGATCAATTCAATTTTGTACAGAATAAGACATCACAGACCATTGATGAGATTGCAGAAGCAATCAAGACAATCAGACATTTAGGACATCCAAAGATACAAGAATATTATGATCTGACTACCAAGCACAAGGATAAACTCAAAGAAGAAATAATAGGTATGATGATCAACTCAAAACAAGTTCCATTTGAATTTTATACTTCTATTCCATCAAAATTATATGATAAAATATCAGGAATATGGTCATATGCACTTCAAACCGAGAAACAAATGAGAGAAGAAGCTCTCACTCTTATTAAAGTTGAGAGCACAATTGAGGAAATACATGATGTAATGTAGAAGTATACCAATACATTTCCTAAGAAACAACAAACATTGAATATTCTATAAGGAAATATGAAAGAAGTGGATATTAAGAGCACCAAAATTTAGATCAAATTGCTGAATCCACCCGAGGATATCCAGGGCACCGAGGAAGTAAATGATGTTGCATCTAATGGACCAAGTACATAACCCATGACAATTGATGATGCAAAAATTGATGATGTATTAGATGGTATTCCTAAACTCTTGACTAATTTAGGTCACCCGGAGATCACAATAACTAATGTAACTGAAGGTGATTTGGATGATAAGACCAAGGAAGATGAGTCAATCAGAGCAACCAAGACTATCTATGAGCAAGACACATCAGAGGTCACCCGAGAAAATATACCAGGACATTTACCTATTTTGGTCAAAGCAATTGAAATGGAGACTGAAGCACAACAAAAGACACCCAATAATATTATAGATACACATGAATACAAGGGTGAAGATCATGGTAAAGAGATCAAGCACAGTGGTGGAATAACACAAGGTGATTCACCTAAAGATACCATTGATGTTGCCAAAGAGAAAGGTGAAGGTAACATAGAGACTCCTAACAAGATAGTAGATACATCTACTACAAACATAAGGTCAACTACCAAGGCACCTCACCAATTCATCACACTGAGTACCAAGCAAGCAAAGATAGAAACTGAGAAAAGGCTTAGTTAACATTAGCTTTATCTCCTTCATTGAGTGTTCAAGGAAAGAAAAAGAAGAAGAAAAAAGGAACCAAGGACGCAGTTAATTTAGATGAAATAATAGAGATTCCTTAATGGGATCCAAGGACACTTGATGCAGAAACATTGAAGAAATATGGTGAACTTTTCACCCAAAAAGTAGCACATGAAAAGCTAAGACAAGAAGCAAAAAGTGCACAAGTGCTAGAAAAAGAAAAACAGATTCTAATGCAAGTTGTACCAGATATCAACATTGATGAATGAGCCCCCATACTCAAACAACTTGAACTGCTCACCGAGGCAATTGATAAAACTGACATTGATGTCGAGAAAAGATTAGAAGAGAGAGTAGAGAAGAAGATTCAATACAAGGTCACAGAGAATATTAGCTAGGCAGTGGCAGTACATAAGGTAACTCTGTCTAAATTTGTAAGTGGTTTAGAAACTATTATATCTGAAGTCATTACAATTCTACAATAGTTATGCATTCTAGATCACTTCACTACCAAGATTAGATAAAATCTAAAGCAAACAGATCAAGATCTAAAGGATAGTGCAAATAGTCTATCAACCGAGAAACATGCATTACAACAAGGTACTTCAAAACCAATGGTTGAGATGAGACTTGAAGAAAGAAGAAGAACAAATCAAAGAGAAAGTAACCAAGCTACATGCAATGTTACTACCACATTTGGCTATGATGCAAAAACATGTGACATTGACAAAGAATTTGATTGCCACCCTAGATTTATCAGTGATAGAAAGCATGCATATATGATATGCATGCTCAAATCAATTTAGAACAACCAAATCTTGAGCGTTTAAAAGAGGAATGGGAGAAGCTACTGGAAACTCTCAAGAATGCCCATCCTAATATTTTTGACAAACTATAAGTTATGCTCCTTTTGTCATAATTTTCAAAAAGGGGGAAATATATGTATATAAGTATAGTAAAGGGGCATACCATAATCAGAAAGCTCATATGTACATATACCAAGTATATCCAAAGGGGAGCATGTAAAAAGGGGGAGTCATCATGTATACTATGTATAATACTAAGTAATAAGTTTTTGATACTAATTCCAAAGAGGGAGAATGTTACTCCAATTGCACATTAAAGTTGTTATTAGTTATCAAGTAGACATAATGGATAGATGGTAACAGAGTCAAACAAGACAGTCAATCTAATCACCAAAGTATAGAGTTAATTGAGAGCAGTGATCATGCCCAGAGTTCACCAAGTATAGTGATACCCGAGTAGATAGACTATACTGAGCAGTAGACAACACTGATCTACATAGCATAACCAAACACCATTATAACCAAGATACACAGACAACACCAAGCACTGAGAGGTAACATTAACCAAATTGAAAAGAGGCAACATAAAAGTTTGATATGGCACATCATTCTATGTAAAAAAAAATTATCCGACCTAGATAACAGTTTACACGATCAAGGAGGACATTAATTATATATTTACAACATTAATTGTTTATGCCTCCTATGTGTAGATGATCAAGCTAAATTATGTACACTATTGATCTTAGGTTAGGGATGTAATTATTAAGCCCTAATTAGGTCATATTGTTTGATATATATAAATGTATAAATGTCATTTTGTAATGTATGTTGATCAAGAAATGATCAAGTAGCCGCCATACTATAGACATCAGAGATCAGACAAGGGTTTTAAGGATAGAGACTACATTGCAAAAATTAGTTTACAGAACTAAGGCAAGGCTACCGAGCAGAATAGAGTAGAAGGTATTATCATGCACATTAAGGTGATATATTTTGTATATACTTAATGGATCTACATCAGAAATATTGAGATTTTATATGTTTTAGATCAAATTTTTGTTACTCTCTAACAATTTTTTAGTAAACAGATTGTTATTTTTCACTTTAACTCTAAAATACCCAAATATTAAAGAAACAATCGAATACAATAGTTGGGAAATGTAACTGAATAACTAATTTCCCTCTCAATTTGAAGGTAAAACTCCCTTAAGTGATTAATCTTCAATGAATTTTGTTATTTCCTAATTTAAAGGGGGTTTGTTCTTAACCCAAGAACAGAAGAGGTAATCCGAACTAGGCCTAGACATGAACTAGTTCAAGAAAATAGATTCAACTTTCTATCTAGACAAATTTCAAGACTTTATAAATCATATAAGATCCTAAAATTGGTAATGCAAGAACTGATAATGAAGATGCAAACACTAAACTAAAAGATCAATGAAAACATAACAAAGATGAATCAATCTATTTCCTAAGAATGTTTCCCATAATCTATGGATGACATCTAAATTTCCCTTCAATTAACTGTATCAAATCATAATATAGAACTTTGGTTTAATCTTGAACTGTAAATCCAATTTAGAGAAACACTCAAATTGACAGAAAGATAGATGCAATGGAATAGTTAAAACATTGGAATTCAGACATAGATGAATTTGACTAAGCAAAAATGAAGTTCTTCACACCAAAATATAGCTGACCTTTGTATTTATTTTCAAAAGAGTACATATAGATCTTCAGAATTTGACCATTACAAAAAGAGGTAACCGAAATGGTTCAACTTCCCTAACCAAAAATGATAAACAAACATTTATCTGTTACAAGCTCTCTCAAAATTTAGTATAAGAGGGAATATATTTATGTTTCCATTTTCTTCCCCTTATCTATTTTTTCCCTATAGGCGGTGACAGATGTGATGATTGCAATAAGCTCTTCATGTCTATTGATATGGACATTGGTATATTTGATGAACCATTAGGAATGATCTTTGGCCAGACTTTTAACCACATCTACCCGATCTTTCAACTCTTCCATAGCTTTATAGATGCACCTGCTGAACTGTTGGAGTTTTGACACCTCATCCAAGTGAGATGAAGACTGTTCTGCCATCTTATCCACATAATCAGAGAAGGATTTCTGCATGTTGGTCACTCCAATCATTTATTTTCCTTGACCACTTGTCTGTGACTCTGTGTGAAAACCCTGAAGAAGATTAACATATTTTTTCTGTTCCTCTTTGATTTTGACATCTGTTTGTTGCAACCCTCCTTCAGCTTGGATGATCATCTCAGTCTTAAATTCCAGGCTTTGAAGCCATTCAATCAAAGGATCATCTCCTTTCTACAAGATCTTGGCCTTTATTGCCTCCTTAGCCTTCATTTTAATTGCTACATGCAACATTACTATGCACTCTTGACACTTCACTCTCTCCGATTTGAGAGTCTACAAATTCTTGTCATTGTTGTTTCTCCCCTTCTCCAACTTTAGGAGAGTATCACATAGCTTCTCAATAACTACCAGCCCTTCAGATTTGAGCCTCTCGATCCATCATTTACAAATCTGCCCAAAATGTTTGTCTTCTTGCAACTTGGCTATGATGGCTTGATTCTCTACAACATTGGGGTCAAAAGTGGTTTGGGCACTCGGAATGCTCACAACTGGAGTAACTAAATGTCTAATAAATTTGGTTAGTTCAGTGACTTCTTCTTTAAGTTGGACTTTAGCAGTCTTGAGCTCCTTGAGCTCTTCTTCAATTACAATATTAGTGGATTTCCACCAATCCACCTTAGTATCATGACGAGCTAGCCCCATATCAAATGACTGTAGCTCAAATTTGGAAGCAGTTAAATATTCAAACCCACCTTCCTTTGTGGGCTTTGTTGATTCCATAGTGAAGTGCCACGTTTTTGGGTCTCAACCTAATGTAGAAAATGTCTTTTCTTTCTTCACCTTTCTCATGGTGGTACTAGATTATAAGGCCTGTGAAAGATTATCCTTGCTGGGAGATCCTTCTTCTATCCTCTTCCTCTTGTGTTCTAGAGTGTTCTCTATCCAAGACTCCGCACTAGTAACTTTGGTCACAGAGATTAATTCTTCTATGAACAACTTCCTGATGACCGGAGGAGTACCTTTAGGTCTAGAAGCAAATGGATTCACTGAGGTAGGAGAGGAGGAAACTAAATTACTGACTTGAGCAACTTTCTATTGCTTTCTAACCTCCTCATCCAATTTTGTGGCTGTAGTTCTAGAACTATCTTCACCCACTCTATAACAGGGTACCCTTGCCTTGGAGTATCTTAAATTGAGGTATCACCTTGTGTGCCCAAAGTGCTAGCTTTAACTTGTTGCTCTATTTCTGCACTTTTAATAGGCTCAACCGTAGGCTTGACTGGGTCTGTAGAAACCGCTTCTTTTGTGGAACCAATGATAGGAGGCAAGCCATCTCCACATGTCTTCTCCAATGGATCATCTTTTCAAGAGGTTCATCACCTTTGCCTGCTGGTTTAACTAGCTCTTTAACTACGGTCAGGATAGTCACCGAAGATGATGCAAGAGCACTCCCAGTCCCTATTTTAGGAGTTTTTTGAGAAGGAGGCTTCATTTCTGACCTCTTCCTTCTGCCAGCAGTCCATTGGATCCACTGCTTTGTCCTTCTATAGATCCCACCCATCAAGGTCTACAAGTCATCAATGGTTTGACCTAGCATGGGTTCAAAGCTTTTAGGTAGGGGCTTAATCTTTTCCATGTATGTATCATCATACATATATTGGCCATCATCTTCCACACCTTCAACTGCAATCTTAACTTTGAACCTTTTTATTTGTTCAATAGTTAATCTTGTGTAGAATCGATCTCTGATTTCTAGATCATCTTTGAAGTTGGCCCAATAGTCCTCTATATCATCGATGTGATGAATAATGTGACCCATTTGCAAGTAATATCAGGCATCATTCACAGGATCATACTATGTCCTCAGAACATCATATGTTTCCAATTGAAACTTCTTTGAGAATGCTTTCAAAAAATTCTTTGCATTGGACCGAGATGCACATTTGTAGGCTCCAATAGTCATCATGAAATCATAGCCTTTCTTCCTAGCACCTACATAGATCAAGTTCACTTGGACTGCTTGCTTTATCTCCTCAACCAACACGATCATGTCGTCGGGGTACTTGAGTAGCTTCAAAGGAAAACCATCGAATCCTGCAAGATGGATGTATGAGAAATTCATGAATCGGATAAAATAAGCACCAAATTGGTTGATAAATGCCATGGATTCCTGAGAAAATATCTTTTCTGGGCAACCTTGTAACTCCCTGCACAGTCTCATTGTGAATGCATCATTAAATTTGAGATAATTAGTATAAATGTTATGTAATTTCAAACAAGGGAAGAATTCATAACTCTTAACATCCTCTGGGAATTCTTCTAGTCTAGGAAGTCCTATCCAAATTTGAATTGTAGCTAATATATATAACAAAATCGAGGACATATAGAACTCGTTCTGATGTTTATCTCTATTTATCTCATTTGAAAGATTTTCACTTACCATGTGAGCCCAATCAATGAAATTATGCTGAGAGAAAATCACCTGAACCAGGAAGAAATGGTGCTCAACAAAATTAAGTGCATCGCTCTCACCTCTGATCATGTGAAGTAATACCAGGATGTCTAGAATTTTTTTCTTCACATTCATGTCGCATAGTGTTTTGGGAAACTTTCCCTTGGCTCTCCTCGACTCCTGGAACCATGTCTTCATTGTCTCCTTCTTCCACATAGTCTTCTTTGCTCCATACTCAGTAACCGTCTGACTGTATGTCATCTTTGAGTATTCATCTTGCTCTAGAATATGAAGGGAGTTCTGGATAGAGTCTCTATGAATAGAGAGTAGCACCATGTCATCGAGAAAAATAATTTGCTTGGTGTCCAGATTATAGTGAGCTATGCATTCTCGAACAACCTCTGGAGCTTGAATTGCAACAGGGAAAATAATGGTTTCAACTAATCCACTCTCCTTCAATTTCTCTATAATGGGATGTATCTTTTCAGCATTCAGCTTGCTATGAAAGCTTTGAATATCGAATAATCTCAGAGAGGTGTCTATGATTTTGTGCCAGTCGAAAGTGATACCATTCATCCCATTCTGGTAGCCATACTTTGATTGATTTGATTCAGGAACCAAGAATATATCTCAAGAATATGAAAGCAAGGAACAACTATTGCTAGGTGTTTCAATTCAGGAAATTTGACAAATAGGTGGTAATTATTGTTTGCAATACTTCACTTGATTTTATAACTCCTAAATTTTTACCATTAACGACCTACTTCCAGCGCCACACGAATGAAAAGACTTAAGAATTTATGAAAAAGTCCGTTATGAAGCAAAATGGCTTTATTTGAATTAATTAATTTATGTCTATGAGCCATTAAGAAACATCTTTTCACCTTAGCTAATTGTAACAATAACTTCTTGGATACATCAAATAGTTACTTTTCTGCTTCTCCTTTGGGTGGAGAAATGCTTTTGGAGCACTCCCTACTCAAAAATTGACCAAGGAGGAATTTTAGCCTGCTACAATGCTAAAATGATGTGTGATGATTTTATCTACTTTCTTTATGCCTTAAGTCCATTCAAAGGTTGATTTTTCTTCATAAATCTTGCATATAACAATCTAGCAGAAAATGCATCTTGTGGGTCAAAACCCATCTGTTGGAGTAGCAAAGAAGCTACTTTTCGCTTTTCCACCGACAAACTTTGGTCTCTGATTCCTTATCATTTGGTCATTCTTCTGGCCTATAGGGATTCATTTTGAATGCAATAGTCTTTCTAGCCCCAAATTATCTATTTTCAAACTCCACTGACTACTTGAAAATTTTGGAATTGTCATCTATGGAAAACGCACTTTGCGGGTGGTTATCTGCCAGGGAGAAGCCTGGAACCAATTTTCTGCTGATGAAGTATCAAAGCTAAAGATTCCAAAATCACATAAGATCAATGTTAGAAACCTCTGAATTGTGACCTTTATCAGATTTGGGAACTTAACCTACCCAATATGACATGATATCAGATAAAAAACCCCAGCTTACAAAGGAGAAGGTAATTTGGGAAAACTTGATAAAGGTTTCCCTAGCCTAAAGGCAAAAACTATACTTAGACTCATGACTTGCACAATGTTTTCAAGACCATTACTACACACTATACACCCATTTTTCTCTAAAGATATGCAAAACAAAAATGGGGCAACAGCTGGCTCTGTTTGGGGACTTGGACATTCACATGTCCAAGCAAGGAACTCAAGTCTCTGGTTTTGCAAAGCTCAATAAAAGGGTTTCTCACAACAAAACTAAGGAAAAACACGGAAAGAAAACCAAACTAAGGAAAACAAAAATAGAAACTAAACATAACTACATGGTACAATACAGGGGTTACCTATTTTAGATTCAGGTCTGGTACAACTTCAAGTCCTAACCATTATACATAAGGGGAAGTGCCTCGCCATCTGGATAAGTCAATTTACAAGAATTCTTCTCAAACACCTGGTGGATCTTGAAAGGCCCTTTCCATAGTGTCTCAAATTTTCCATGCATACCTTTAGGTGCCCTATGTTTGTCCCATAGCAGTACCATATCTCCTTCCATAAATTCCTGAGGCCTGATCCTTTTGTCAAACAAATTATTCACACACATTTGATGCTGTGTGATGTGATCTACCATTTTCTCTCTTTCCTCTTCAAGCTTGTTTAAATATAGGATTCTCTTTTCTAAATCATCTTCATATATGCCATCTTCTATTGCTGTCCTTAATTTGCAAGTTGCCAATTCCAACGACAATGGAAGACTGGCCTCAATTCCATAGACTAACTCAAAGGGGGAAACACCAATATATATTTTGGGCATCACCCTATCTTCCCAGAGTGCTTCATGGATTTTCTTATGTCATGTTCTCTGATTATCTTCCACGAGTTTCTTCATAATGTTTACCAAGTTCTTGTTGCTGGATTCAGCCTAACCATATCCTTGTGGGAAATAGTGGGATCAGTGACTGACCATAATGCCATACTTATAACAAAATTTAGTAATTTCCTAAGAAGATAAATATTTGGTGTTATCCATTACCATCTTGATAGGTACACCAAACCTTACCAGGATGTTTTCTTTAATAAGCTCACATACTACTTCAGAGGTAGTTCTCTTAGTTGCTTTTGCCTCCACCCATTTTGTGAAGTAGTCTGTTGCAGTGATTATATAGGTATGACCCGCACTAGATGGGGGATTTGTAGGGCCAATAAAATCAAGGCCCCACTGCTAGAAGGGATCTTCAATGACCACTGATCTAAGGGGGAGAGCTACTAGCTGTGGCTTTCCAGTAAACATTTTTCACTTCTCACATCTTGCTACCCAATGATATGCATCCTTACACATTCCTGACCAATAATAACATTGTCTCAATATTTTGAATGAAGTAACCGATGAAGAGAAGTGTCCCCCACAAGCTTCATCATGGAACACCTTCAACAATTTTTCTTGTTGTTGTTTGTCTACACACCAGAGGAAGGTCCCATCTATCGACCTCTTATACAACCTATCTTCCAAAATAACATATTTAGAGGCCTTCATTTTTAAATCTCTCCTCTTCTTTGGGGTCAACCCTTCAGGGTGCTCTCCATACATTAGAAAATATACAATGTTTTTGAATCAGGGGTCTTGCATACTTACTGCCAAAACCAATTGTGTCACCTTAGGGTCCTCAGGGTCTTCATCCATTTAATTTTTTGCTATTTCTTTGTATAGTGTGTTTCCTCTCACCAACTTAGTGGGTTTAATTTCTATGTCATATTTCTGTGTCTTAGCCACCCATGCTCCTCTATTATTACATCCCCCATCTTGTTGAGTTAATACACTTTTTAATACGATGTAAGGCACATATACAATGGAGTGAGAGTGTAAAATATAGAATCTAAAATTCTTTAAATCCTTTACTACTGCGAAAGCATGTTTCTCAGTTTGAGAGTATCTCAACTCATGATCTTTTAGAGGTGTTCTCATAAAGGTGATAGGGTCTTGAACCCCTTCCCCATTTTCTTGCATGAGAATAGCTAACAAAGTATGCTTAGAGGAGTAACCATAAATTATGAAATCTTCCTTGTAATTTGGGTGACACAACACTGGAGCATTGGCTATAGCGTTCTTAATATTTTTGAAGGCTTGTTTTCTAGGGTCATTCCATTTAAAATTTGCATTCCTTTTCATCATATCCACTATGCATTTGGTAATTTTTTGAAAAATATGGGACAAACCTTTTGAGAAAATTTACCTAACCAAAGAATGATTTTACTCCAATCTTGTTTATGGGTAAGCTCAGTTGCTGGATTTCCCTAACCCTTTCTAGATCAATTCTTATACCTTCTTGAGAAACAATGTGTCCCAGTAATTTCCCTTCAGTCACACAGAAGATTGACTTCTTGGGATTTAAAGAAATCCCATCTTCTCTACACCTCTGCAACACTCTCCTCAAATCCTTTATGTGATCTATTCTTTTTCTAGAAAACACCATAAGATCATCAAGATACACACCAATTATTTTATTTTTCATATCACTAAAGGAAAGATACATACCTCTCTGAAAGGTAGCCTCAACATTGATTGACCCAAATAGAATTCTATGGTAAGAAAAATTACCCCATGAAGTAGTGAAGGTTGTCTTCTGTTGATCTGCTTTTTCGACCTCTATCTAGTTGTACCCTAAGAAGCCATCCAACATGGACATCATCTCAGCTCCAACCATGGTCTGCAATATGTGATCCATGTTGGGAAGAGGATAATTGTCTTTCAAGGAAGACTGATTAAGGTTTCTAAATTCCACACAAATTCTTATTTCCCCATTTTTCTTTCTCACATGCACTATATTTTCTACCTAGGTTGAATGATGGATAGGATATATGATCTTAGCCTTCAGCATTTTATCAACTTCTCTGAATATCGCATCACCAACCTTGGGATTATAATTACTTTGTTTTTGTTTGAATGGAACAGTGTCGGGTTTTAGAGGAATTTGATGTTTGAATTTTCCATCCATGAAGCTTTTTAAATATTCATAACTCCATGCGAAGACATCCTGGTATTCTAGGAAAAGTTTTCTAGATTCTTCCCTTTCTTCCTCAGTGCAACATTTCCCAATGTTGATCATCTTAGTGTCTTTCTCACTTCCAATGTTTATTCCTTCATATTTTCCAGTGGTAGGACCACTCTCAATCCTCTTCTTTTTAACAAAGGTATCATGCCTATTGAAGAGTTTTTCATGTGTAACCAAAAAAGGAGGGATAATATTCATTGTAATTGAATGGTACCCATCTTATCTTTCCTCTGATTGTCATGAAAATCTCCTTTATGACTACCAGGAGCATTCTTATGAAAGTAACCACCACTCTCTAAAAAGAGGAGATTCTGATCATCTTCAAACACCTACCAATCTTCCACATTGTAAGGTACAGACGGTCTATACACAACTTCTATTTGATATTTCTTATCTTTGATATCTAGGTGAGGGAGGAGCAATGAGGCTAATACTGCTAAGGAGTCTGCCTTAGAATTCAACTCTCTTGGCATCAATTCAATAAAGAATGCATCTAAGGCTTCAATTTCATCCCATACCCTGTTCCTATAATTTTTTAATCTATGATTCTTCACAGAGTATTGATTTTTAACTTGGCGCACAATTAACTCGGCATCACCTCAAGCTCTTAGGATTTTCACACCTCTCTCTTTTGCAACAATGATTCCTATAAGCAGGGCCTCATACTCTGTTGTGTTATTGGTGTTCCCAAACTCCAATTTTTAAGCCATGGGCTCACATTCTCCATCTGGCAATATTAAAATTGTGCCTGCACCGGATCCTGACGATGCACAACTACCATCAAACTCAAGAGTTCAAATTTGTGGTGACATTTCTTCAGCAGAAGGCTGATTTTTCAATTCTCCAAGTTTGACTTCCCCATCATAATTATCTGTGAATAACATGTAGTTACCAAAATCTAATTCTTGGTACAAAATTTGGGCTATAGGGTCATCAGATTTTAGTACTATGAACTTGGCTTTCTCTTCAGGAACCAATTTTATCTTTTTGTTATGTACTAGGATCAAAGCTTGAGACCAATCTAGCTTTATTTCTCCTCCTAGATCCCTACAAAAACTCCTTCTTAACAACAAACCATAGCTAGTAGGTATATCAACAATGAATATAGTTAAGGACATTCTCTTCTCGGGGTGTGCTGCTAAAGCCACTTGGGCATCTTTTATTTGCCCAATCAAAGGGACCTCTTTAGCAGCCATAGAGTAGCATCTACCATGGGCTTTGGTGAGAGTGAGACCTAAAGCCTTAGCTATAGTTGATGAAATCACATTGTCTAAGGCACCAGAGTATATTATGCAATTACTCAACTTGCAACCATTTATAAAGAATGATACATAGAAAGGGTCAAGCTTTTGCCCAGGGGAAGTAGCCAAAATTGATGACTCTCCCTGTTCAAATAGACCTATCAAAACAGACTCTTCTTCTACTAAAGCTATGCCATTTTGATTTAAATCTTGGGTCCCTCCTTTAAAAAATTCACTAATTTTTGCAACTTTATAGGATTATATTTAAGATAGTCCATGGGAGAAATCTAAATTCTTGAATCTTTACAGAATTGAATAATGTCAAAAGAATTTTTTTCCTTACTCGGTTGCAAATTTTTACTCCTTGGTTGGCATCTTTAGAGAAAGAAGTGGATGCCTCATTACCTCTTTATGGAGGTGTGGAAACATGGGCTTTATCTTTCTGATTTCAGGTTAATACTGCATAAGATGTCCCATCTATAGTAGCATAACATGCCGCATCTCATTTTGGATCTGATACGTACTCAAAAAATAAGTTTTTAGAGTCGCCATGTGAGCACGAATCTAATTGAGCTCCAGATACTCCAGCATTCCATTCATCTATTTGATGCATCTACCAGGCATGAGCTACATCAGGGAAGCTTTCTCCATCATGATCTATTATTAGGTGTAAAGCACACATGTTTCCCCTTTTGGGAGGAGCTTCTATGGCTAGACTTTATTCAGGAGTAGTCAATTGTAATGTTTTTCCATCAATATTCTTCGTATCACCATTTCTTCCAGGCTAATCTTGAAAATTATGCTGGTACAGATTGTTAAATCTGGGAAGTTGTCTTTTGAAAGCATTGAACTCATTAGATAATTTCTGGATCATCTCATCTGATGATGTGGTATTTCTAGTACTAGCCTGAGTTTGTATCTCTCATTTCCACTTCCCTACCGAGATCATGTGATCCTCTAACTCTACAACAGTCCTCTAGGCAAGATCCAAATTGGATGGGTTTGTCCTTCTTAAATCATATCTAATATCAGGTGGCATAGCACTTATAAAAATTTTTTTCAAATAACCCATAGTAGGCTGATTAGCTGTTGGGATACATTTAACTAGTTTTTTAAATTTAGCAACAAAATCTCTCATTCTTATTGAAGGCTCTTTTTTGATAGAAGTCAATTGTGTTAATAGAGCATGCTCATCTTCAGCAGTTTTAAACCTTTCAAAAGCCATTCTCATAGAATCCCAATCCATAATAAAAGAGATGAGCAAATGATGAAACCAATCTACTGCACCCTCAACAAGGGACTCAAAAAATAATTTGACTGCAACATCCTCCTCTCATACTGCTAATATATTAATGGTTGCAAAGAAAGTAGAAATGTGTTCATCTGTAGATACTTTCCCATCTCTGGAGAACTTGGGCAAATTATTCCTTGACCCTGAAGGAAGCAGGTTATATGCTGCTAACTATAGAGGACCAACTGCGGTGGCCCAAGGGACTGCCATAATTTCCTGAGGTAAATAAGGTGTTAGGTTTAAAATAGGACAAGAAACCACTTTGTGTAAGGTTAGCACTTGATAGGTGGTAGACAAAAGGGATGATCGTTTGGGAGGTGAAGGAGGCCTACTTTTTCTCTTAGTATTTCTATCCCTTTGATGAGGTACTTCAAGCAGGGAAAAATCAATCTCTGTAAGTCTTTCAAAGACTGGGTCTATACCACCTTCTTTCCTTATACTTCTAAGAAATCTTTTAGGCTCCAGGATTTCCACTAATTTGGCAATCTAGTCTCACACTCTTCCCGGTGTTGTGCTCTTCGTAAATTCCTCCTTTGAATGGCTCATTCAAGTGTTTCTTCTCTCACTTCTTCTTGTTCGAGAACTTGACTAGCATTTCTATAATGCTTAGTATTTCTTCTATGTCTCCAGACAAAATTATTCAGTGAGGAAATGATATCCTCTTGATCATCCTGGAATCTAAGGTTGGGTTGCAACATAGGAATCAAATTTTCATGGGGAAGTACCATCATTCCTCATGATATTTATTCTAATCTAGAAAATATTTGTCTCCCTAGCAGAGTTGCCAAAAAATTGTTAGTAAATAGATTGTTCTTTTTCAGTTTAACTCTAAAATACCCAAATATTAAAGAAACATTCGAATACAACAATTGGGAAATGTAACTGAATAACTAATTTCCCTCTAAATTTGAAGGTACATCTCCATTGAGTGATTAATCTTCAATGAATTTTGTTCTTTCCTAATTTAAAGGGGGTTTTTTCTTAACCTGAGAACAGAAGAGGTAATCAAAACTAGGCCTAGACAGGAACTAGTTCAGGCAAATAGATTCAACTTTCTATTTAGCCAAATTTCAAGACTTTATAAATCATATAAGATCCTAAAATTGGTAATGCAAGAACTGATAATGAAGATGCAAACACTAAACTAAAAGATCAATGATAAAATAATGAAGATGAATCAATCTACTTCCTTAGAACATTTCCCATAATCTATGGATGACATCTAAATTTCCCTTCAATTAACTGTATCAAATCATAATATGGAATTTCAGTTTAATCTTGAACTGTAAATCCAATTTAGAGAAACACTCAAATTGATAGAAAGATAAATGCACTGGAATAGTTAAAAAATTGGCATTCAGACATAGATGAATTTGACTAAGAGAAAATGAAGTTCTTCACACCAAAATTTAGCCGACCTTTGTATTGATTTTCAAAAGAGTACATATAGATCTTTATAGTTTGACTGTTACAAAAAGAGGTAACAAAAATGGTTCAACTTCCCTAATCAAAAATGATAAACAAACGTTTATCCATTACAATCTCTCTCAACATTTAGTATAAGAGGGAATATATTTATGTTTATGTTTTCTTCCCCTTATCTATTTTCACCCTATAAGCGGTGACAGCTGTGACGATTGGAATAAGCTCTTCATGTCTATTGATATGGACATTGGTATATCTGATGAGCCATCAGGAATCATCTTTGGCCAGACTTTTAACCACATCTACCTGATATTTCAACTCTTCCATAGCTTTATAGATGCACCTGGTCAACTGTTAGAGTTCTGACACCTTATCCAAGTGATAGGAAGATTGTTCTGCCAGCTTATCCACATAATTGGAGAATGATTTTTGCATGTTGGTCACTCCAATCATTTATTTTCCTTGAATTCTTTTCTATGACTCCATGTGAAGACCCTGAAGGAGCTTTAAGTCTCTGTTATTTTCCTCTTTGATTTTGACATCTATCTGTTGCAACCCTCCTTTGGTTTGGATGATCATCTCAGTCTTAAATTCTAGGCTTTGAATCCATTCAATCAAAGGCTCATCTCCTTTGTGCAAGACCTTGGCCTTTATTGCCTCCTTCGTCTTCATTTTAACTTCTACATGCAGCATTACTATGCATTCTTGACACTTCACTCTCTCCGATGTGAGAGTCTGCAAATTCTTGTCAATTTTTTTTCTCTCCTCCAACTTTAGGAGAGTATCACCCAGCTGCTCAATAACTACCAGCCCTTTAGATTTGAGCCTCTCGATCCATCATTTAACAATATTCCCAAAATGTTTGTCTTCTTGCAACCTAGCTATGCTGGCTTGATTCTTTGTAGCATTGGAGTCGAAAGTGGTTTGGGCACTCAGAATGCTCGCAACTAGAGTAACTAACTATCTGATAAAGTTAGTTAGTTCAGCACTTTAAGTTGGACTTTAGTAGTCTTGAGCTCCTCGAGCTCTTCTTCAATTACAATATTAGTGGATTTCCACCAATCCACCTTAGTATCATGAAAAGCTATCCCCATAGCAAATGACTGCAGCTCAAAGTAGGAAGCAGTTAAATCTTCAAACCTACCTTCCTTTGTGGGATTTTCTACTTCCATAGTGAATTTCCCTATTTTTGGGTCTTGACCTAATATAGACAATGTCTTTTCTTTCTTCACCTTGCTTATGGTGGTACTAGATTTTAAGGCCTATGAAAGAGTATCCTTGCTAGGAGATCCTTCTTCTATCCTCTTCCTCTTATGTTCTAGAGTGTTCTCTATCCAAGACTCCGCGCTAGTGACTTTGGTGGCAGAGACCAATTCTTCTAAGAACAATTTCCTAATGACCAAAGGAGTAGCTTTAGGTCTAGAAGAAAATGGATTCACTAAGGTAGGAGAGGAGGAAACTAATTTACTAACTTGAGCAACTTTTTGTTGCTTTCCAGCCTCCTCATCTGATTCTGTGGTTGTAGTACTAGAACTATCTTCACCCACTTCCTCTATAAAAGGGGACCCTCACCTTGGAGTATCTTGAATCAAGGTATCACCTTATGTTCCCAAAGTGCTAGCTTTAACTAGTTGCTATATTTCTGCACTTTTAACAGGCTTATCCATAGACTTGATTGGGTCTTTAGAAACTGCTTCTTCTCTAGAACCAATGATAGGAGGCGAGCCATCTCCGCATGTCTTCTCCAATGGGATCATATTTTCAGGAGGATCATCACCTTTTCCCACTGGTTGAACTATCTATTTATCTATGGTCGGGATAGTCGTTGAAGATGACACAGGAACACTCCTAGTCCCTCTTGTAGGATTTTGTTGAGAAGGAGGCTTCCTTTCTGACCTTTTCCTTCTGACCGCAGTCCATTGGATCCACTGCTCTGTCCTTCTGTAGATACCACCCATCAAGGTCTCCAAGTGATCAATGGCTTGACCTAGCATGGGTTCAGAGCTTATAGGTAGGGGCTTAATCATTTCCATGTATGTATCATCATACATATGTTTTCCATCATCTTCCACACCTTCAACTGCAATCTTAACTTTGAACATTTTGATTTGTTCAATATTTAATCTTTGATAGAATCAATCTCTGCTTTCTAGATCACCTTTGCAGTTGGCCCAATATTCCTCTATATCATCAATGTGATGAATAGTGTGACCCATTTGCAAATAATCTCAGGCATAGTTCACATGATCATACTGCAGCCTCAGAACATCATATGTTTCCAATTGAAACTTCTTTGAGAATGATTTCAAAACATTCTTTGCATTGGACCGGGATGCACAACTGTAGGCTCCAATAGTCATCAAGAAATCATAGCCTTTCTTTCTGGTGCCTACATAGATCAGGTTCACTTGGAATACTTGCCTCATCACCTCAACCAGCACGATCATGTCATCGGGGTACCTGGGTAGCTTCAAAGGAAAATCATCAAATCCTGCAAGATGAATGTATGAGAAATTCATGAATTAGATAAAATAAGCTCCAATTGGCTGATAAATGCCATGGTGTCTGGAGAAAATATCCTTTCTGGGAAACCTTTTAACTCCCTGTACAGTCTCATTGTGAATGCATCATTAACTTTGAGATACTCAGTATAACTATTATGTAATTGCAAACAAGGGAAGAATTCATAACTCTTAACATCCTTCAGGAATTCTTCTAGTCTAGGAAGTCTTGGCCAAAGTTGAATTGTAGCTAAGATATATAAAAAAACCAACGACATGTAGAGCTCATTCTGATGTTTAGCTCTATTTAGGGTATTTGAAAGATTTTTACTTACCATGTGAGCCCAATCAATGAAATTATGCTGAGAGAAAATCACCTAAACTAGGAAGAAATGGTGCTCAACAAAATTAAGTGCATTTCTCTCACCTCTAATCCTGTGAAACAATACCAGGATTCTACAATTTCTGGCTTCAGGTTCATGTCGTATAGTGTTTTGGGAAACTTTCCCTTGGCGCTCCTCGACTCCTGGAACCATGTATTCATTATCTCCTTCTTCCACACAGTCTTCTTTTCTCCATACTTAGTAACCACCTGACTGCATGTCATCTCCAAGTATTCATCTTGCTCTAGAATATGAAGGGAGTTCTGGACAGAGTCTCAGTCAATAGAGAGTAGCACCATGTCATCAGGAAAAAGAATTTTCTTGGTGTCTGGATTATAGTGAGCTATGCATTCTCGAATAAGATCTAGAGCTTGAATTGCAATAGGGAAACTAACAGCTTTGAATAATCCACTCTCCTTTAGTTTCTCTATAATGGGATGCATCCTTTCAGCATTTAGCCTACTATGAAAGCTCTGCATATCGAAGAATCTCAGAGTGGTGTCTGTGATTTTTTTCCAGTCGGAAGTGATACCATTCATCCCATCGAATCCCATGAATCTGGTAGCCATACTTTGATTGATTTGGTTTGGGAACCAAGAATATATCTCAGGAATATGAAAGAAAGGAAAAACTATTGCCAGGGGTTTCAATTCAGACAATTTGACAAACAGATGGTAATTCTTGTTTGCAATACTTCACTTGATTTTATAACTCCTAACTTTTTGCCGTTAACGACTGACTTCCCGTGCCACACAAATGAAAAGACTTAAGCATTTATGAAAAAGTGTGTTATGAAGAAAAATGACTTTATTTGAATTAATTAATTTACCTCTATGGGCCGTTAATAAACATCTTTTCACCTTAGATAAACGTAACGGTAACTTTTTGGAGACAGCGGATAATTACTTTTCCGCTTCTCCTTTGGGTGGAGAAATGTTTTTAGAGCGCTCCCTACTCATAAATCTGCCAAGGAGAAATTTTAGCCTGCTACAATGCTAAAATGATGTGTGATGATTTTATCTACTTTCTTTATGCCTTAAGTCCCTTCACAGGTTGATTTTTCTTCATAAATCTCACATATAAAATCTGGCAGAAAATTCATCTTGTGGGTCAAAACTTGCCTGTTGGAGTAGCAGAGAAGCTACTTTCTGCTTTTCTGCCGATAAGCTTTGGTCTTTGATTCCTTATCATTTGGTCATTCTTCTAGCCCATAGGGATTTATTTCAAATGCAATAGTCTTTCTAGCCCCAAGTTATCTATTTTCAAACTCCACTGACCGCTTGAAACTTTTGAAATTGTCATCTGCGGAAAACACACTCTGCAGGTGGTTATCCGCCAAGGAGAAGCCCAAAAATATTTTTTTGTTGATGAAGTATCAAAGCTAAAGATTCCAAAATCACATAAGATCAATGTTAGAAACCTCTGAATCATGGCCTTTATCAGATTTGGGAACTTAACCTACCCAATATGACATGATCTTGGATAAAACCCCTGGCTTACAAAGGAGAAGGTAATTTGGGAAAATATGATAAAGGTTTCCCTAGCCTAAAGGGAAAAACTATACTTAGACTCATGACTTGCATAATGTTTTCAAGACCATTACTACACACTAAACACCCATTTTTCTCTAAAGATATGGAGAACAAAAATGAGGCAACACAATTGTAATAGACCCCTAAATCTCTTAACAGAGTAGACTTAACCATCTTATTGTAAATCTCTTAATTGAGTGCACACATAAATTATGTTTCAAAATCCTCCCATGAGGTATATCTAATCGATCTTATTGCTACTCCTAATAGGGTAAGATCATCAAAAGTGATCATTCTTGTAAGCTTTAACAAGCTACTTTATTTCTGCAGTAGTGAATTTTTGTGGGTCTCAGCCCCACTGCAGTTTTTACCTTCTAACAGGGGTTTTCTACGATACCAAAATACTTGTGTCATGAGTACTTAATTTCATGTATGTGTATTTTTTATTTTACATGCATTTACATTTCAGCAGTGATACTATATGTTTGATGTATGCAATCTACTCAGTCGGTTAATACATAATAGTGGTTACAAAGAATTGATTGAAAAGTTTTTAAGGGTACTGATTCACCCCTCCCCTCTTAGTACTCACCCTTTTCATTATCCCAATCAAAGTAACATAATAATAAGATCTACCAAGGGATGATACCTAAGTTGGTCCCCATACATTAGAATGGATGAGCTCTAAATTTTCACTCTTCTTTTCATTCCCAACTCTGACAAATTTGACTCTCTTTTGTTTTCCATAAACACAATTCTCACAAAATCCCAAATTAACTTGTTTCAAACCTGGCATTAAAGTCTTAGAATTGAGAAGCTTCATTCCCTTCTCACTCATGTGCCTAATTCAATTGTGCCATAGAGTTGTATTTGTTCCTTTGGAAGCTAGGGAAATAGAATAATCAATATTATCAATAAATAATTAAAATGTACCTACCTTTGCCCCTTTTTCTATTATCAATGAGCCTTTAGTAACCTTCCATGAATTTTCTGTGAATATGACTGTGCAACCTTCACTTCATAGTTGTCCTATTGATATTAAGTTTATTCTCAAATGAGGAACATGTCTCACCTCTTTTAGCAGCCATTGTTTTCGATTTGGTAATTTTATTTGCATGTTTCTCTTTCCAACAATTTTGCATGGTTCATCATCACCTAAATAAACTTGTCCAAAATCACCTTGAACATAGTCTAGAAAATATTTTCTATGGGGTGTGGCATGAAAAGAATCCCCTGAATCTAACACCCAATAATGAATAATATTATCCAAACAAAGAATCAAAGCATATTGTAACACATCACTTGCTACATTTTCTTCCTTGTTATTTTCTTTTTGTTCATCCCCTTGTTTTGCCTTTTTGATGTAGTCAAGGATGGAGAAACCTCAAGGATATTGGTCCAACCATTGTAGCCAACAAAACACAATAGAAGAAAACAAGACAAAATAGATAAAAATAAGAGACTCAACTTTTTATTATCATCAAAAATCATTTACTACAGATCTGAAACATGTTGTTTCACATGCCAGTCATACATGCCAAGCACAGAGGTATGATTACACTCAAAACCTTCCACATCATATCCAAGCTAAGCCAAATAATCTTATGATATCATCCTATTCCTTAGGAACAAGTCCATAAGCTTATAAAGTCATCAAAATCATTGGCCGGCCAAGGAAAAATTACATTCCCCAAGAAATGAGAAAATACATTACACACAAATAGGTCAGGTCACAAATCTTAAATAAAAAACTCTAATGAAAGAATTAAGAGATTCAATCACATAAATAAGTCAGACTAAAACATAATAATGAGATGGCATGATCACGCTTGGAAAAAACAACCTAAAGATCGGGAAACCAATCAGAAAACACAATGATCAACCAAGAAATGAAGAATAGGACATATACGTGAAGAATCTACCATAACTTATGTGTGAGGAACCCAAATGAGGTGTGATCATAGGATAAGATTAAGGACAAAGCTAGAACATGCTGACATGACCGCAGCAAAAAAGAACAAGCACAAATCAACTGCCACTCAAAAAAACAAAAATCGCCCAACTAGAATAGAACATAAAACAAACTAAAGCAAATATTTTTGGTTGACGTAACATTGCCAAGATCCTAAGATGCTCCTACATCAAACACCCTAGATAAAAGAAACTCTTCCATAAGAGAAACTTATGAACATTTGACAAGTTGTGGAACATAAGTCCCATGCTTATTTTGGATCCAAACCTCCTCTTTATCTGAACTCTTTGCCTCTGCACCTCTACATTCTCCTTTGTTAGATATATCAACTTACTCCTCTCTATACTCACTCCATAATACTTTCTATCAAAACTAGATCTTAGATCACTACATTTTCCTTTTTTCATAACTTATCTACCTCTATTACAAACCCTCATCTATTTAGCAGCTAGAGTCCTCTATTGCACCACCTTACCCTTCTTAAAATAAGATACCATCTTGCCTTCACCAGATTTAATTTCAAGATCCTTCTTTCGATCTATACTAGCATCTATAGTCTACTTCTCTAAATAATAGATCTTCACCACATGCAAATCTTGATTAACTGATGAATATCTGATGGAGATGATGAAGACCGAGTGATACCAAGTATCATGATTGTAGAAATGGTTAGATCAGTTTTTGTTTTGTCATTGATGTCAAGAAATTGATTAATTTATTTTTATTATGTTATAATATCTTAAGAGGATAAGTTAAATGGGTTACAAATATAGATCATACAATGATGAAGTAATGATGATATAGTTGTTTTCTACCATATATTGATGTTATCAAATCGGTACAATTGATTGATCAAGTCAGAAACTGCAAAGAATTAAAGTTGTGACTGAAAGAGTTACTTTACCAAGCTAGATAGTGTCATTCGATAGAATGTTATGTGAGTCAGTCACAAGTTACCAAGCATGGAGTAAAACTCAAGCAGTGAGCACCGAAGTTGAGTTAGACACTAAGTATTGAATGAAGTTAGTTACTGAGTTGCAAAGAAAGTTTTACCGAGTACAAGATATTGATTTTAAATGATCATAAGATCAAATTTAATTCAAATTGATGATGAGATGGATGAGGAAATGAATTAAATGATGATTTTTATAAGATCTACAAATGGTAAAATTCAATGAGAATATCTAAGGCAAAGATCAAGAAGTTAAACTGAATTGTGAAGAGTTCCAAGAAAAGTACAAGTTCCAAGGTAAAAGTGAGATGGTTTATAGATTTGTGAAATATGAAGAAGATGATTGAAAGACTAAGCGTGAATGAAGAAAAATAAAATTAAGGAGATTAAGAGGAAGAAATATGTCTATATAAATAATGTGAAATATGAACAGAGTATGAGGCTGGTGAACTGAATAGAGAAGGAGAAGAAGCTGAAGAACAATATTTACCAAGCAAAACAAAGAAACAAAGATTGAAGAAACTAGAGTCTGGGAAAGATATCAATGGAGTATGTGACGCCAGTATTCAATTAAGCATAAAGGATCTGACACAAGAAAAGGTATTTTCTATATTCACAGATCAAATTTTATTGTTTCTTATTAACATTTGTAATAGATAAATCTCTTAATTGAGTGGATTAAAGAGTCCTATTTGTAAAACCTAGACTTAGGTGACATTCCAAAGAGTGTTTAAAGAAATCTAACAAGGTCACTCCTAACAGGGTGAAGATCTTAATAGATCTAAGGTAAATCCCCTAATAGGGTCACATTTAGAAAATATTTTTGTAATCTTTAACACGATAAGTTCTTAACTAAGCGTACTTCAAAAGGGTACATTTTTATTGTGGGTTACAATTCCCATAGAGGTTTTTCCCAAATTGGGGTTCCTTGTTAAATATGGTGTCAACTGGATTAAATATGGATTTATATGATTTAATCTGATGTTGCTAAGTTTGAATTATTTATTTACATATATGAAATGTATTGTTGTTTAAGTTATTGAGATATTTTGTGAATTGGTTATTTAGTGTATTCAGTATTACTGAGTGAATAAGAGAGTTCAGTTTTAAAGTGTTTAGGTTTTGATTTGTCTGATTCACCCCCCCTCTGAGTGGGACCAACAATTGGTATCAGAGCTAAGTTACTCTAAAGTGTGCTTCTATACTTACCAACTAGGAATATGATGAGCTTGATGGTTTCACTACTGCAAAACAAATGTGGGATAAGATTATTTTGACCTATAGTGGAGAACAACATGTTTGAAAGGCTAAAGAAAAAAATCTTGAGAGGAAAATTTGACTCTATGAGGATGAAGGAAGGAGAGAACATAATACAATATAGTACAAGACTTAAGAAGACTACTAATTCTATCAGAGGAGTTGGTGGAATCATAACACAGGATGATGTTAGAAGAAAAATGTTTAGAACCCTGCTACCGAGTTATGATATTCATGTATTTTCTATACAAGAGCTAAGATCTATACCCCAGATGAATGTTTCACTGGATTCTACTATTGGTAAGTTAACTACATTTGAGTTAAATAATTTTGACAATATTTTTCCTGCTACTTCTAAGATTGAATATGCATTTAAGTCTACTTGAAAGATTGGAAAATCTAGGGAAGCCGCTATCAGAGATGGATATTTGAGCAATGCTAGTGAGAAATTTTATATTTGCACTGAAGGTCTTTAATATTTATTTACTGAATGTGATGAGAATGAAAGAGAATTTAAACCTTTTTTGGCTAGAAGGATACAAAGAGGCAAAGGAAAATACTGAGGTAAGCTACCCTTGAAAATTTTTAATTGTGATAAAATTGGTCACTTTGCATCTAAGTGTCCTGAGAAAGATAAGGAGGAAAAGAAAGATAACAAAGATAAGGATAAAAGAGAAAACATATTTAGGAGATACAGATACTACAAAAACAAAGGTAAGAAATTTTCTCATATTTCTAATGAAGGACTAAGTGATTATGATTCTTTTGATAGTGATGATGGAAAAGAAGTTTTTTATGTTTCTATTAAATATGATTCTAATGAAGATGAACCTAGAGCCCTAATATCACAAGTAAGTAAGAATGAAACATGGATTATAGATAGTGGTTTTTCACATCACATGACCGGTAACACACTTAAGTTTATTTCATTGGAAAATCATGATCGAGGTTATGTTAGATTTGGTAATGATGCTCCATATCCTATGAAAGGAAAAGACTCTATAGTTATACTTAATAACACAAGATGTGATGATGTTTATTGGGTTTAAGGATTAAAGTATGATCTATTGAGTGTTGCATAGCTAAACAATACAGGTCACCGACTGGAATTTCAATATGGAAGGGTGAAAGTATTTGATGAGAAGGATAATTTGTTTGCTACTAGAGAAAAATCTAAAGGTAATTTATTTTATCTTGATACTTCTATGAGGATTTGCATGTTTGCTAAAGTTGAAGATGTTTGGTTATGACACAAAAGGCTTTGTCATGTTAATTTTGACAACTTAATCAAAGTGAGAAAGAATAATAGAGTAAGAGGCCTACCGAGATTAGAAAAACCTAAGAATGCAATGTGTAGAGAATGTCAAATGGGTAAGATGTCTAAATTTGGTTTTTCAAGCAAGACTTATGTTACACAAGGAATTTTAGAATTGGTATATACTAATTTATGTGGACCCATGAGGACTCAAAGCTATTATGGAGATAGATATTTTATTTTATTTGTAGATGATTATTCTATTGAAGAATATTATTCAATTGTGTATTGTCATTGATGTTACACATGTATTTACACTTATGTAGTGATGTTACACAAATATCTACATTTAGATCGAGCATAGTTGGTGAAATAGAATGAGTTGTTTTAGTGTTGACCAAGTTCAGTCGGGTATTGAAGAAGTTCAGTGTTGACCGAGTCACTCGGGCATTTTAGTCATGGCCAGGAATTTAGTGGCAGCAGACTAACAATGATTTATATTCTATAATTAATTGGTTATATGAGGTTGACTAAATTGTGATTTATTATTTAGAAATATATTCAAGCTGACTTAACATGGCTTATCATATATATGAAAGGTCACGTTTAGATTAAATGTGTGGAAGAGAGAGAAAGAGTGGAAGTGAAAGTAGAAGTGTGTAATTCTGTGACAAGAAGAGTGAAGGCAAAATCAGATAGGATTCTAATTGAGTATAGATCACTCAGAGCTACAATAGAACATCTGATCAACAAGGATCCAATCATAATCAGAATAGAGATCTGAATCAACAAAGACAGTTACTTACACATATAGGTCAATTCATTGTTACTCTCTAACAATTGTAGCAGTGATCTCAAATCTCTTAACAGAGTAGACTTAACAGTCTTTTTGTAAATCCTCTCACAAGGTAGCATTTCTATGTTGAAGTGTTGAAGACCTCTAACAAGGCCATTCCTCAAAGGGTGATTAAATCCTTTAACAAGGTCACACCTAGCAGTGTGCTATTGTAACCTTTAATAGGGTTGGCTCCTAACAGGGCTCACTTTAGAAGAGTGAAAAATAGTAACTAGTTACATTGGTGGTTTTCCCATATTGGGTTTCCACATTAAATCTTGGTGTCACCTATGTATATGTTATTTGTTTCATGCTTTATGTTTCTGCACTTAGTCACTAAAGTATAATTGCATTAGATATTATAAAGATTGCTTTGACACCAGAGTTATAGAAGAATGTATTAATTAACCGAGTAAAAGTGTGAAAGTATTTAAGACATCTAAGGGACAAAAGGATTTGTTTTGGAGTAACTGATTCACCCCTCCCCTCTCAATTTCTTATCTCAATTCCAAAAATTCATATTAGAGCTTCAAGTTCTTTCAGAGAAGGTTTCAAGACCTAAGCTAAAGATCAAAGAGGTCTTACAGAAGGGAGATCCCAAAGCTAAACAAAGACAACTTCCTAGCATGGAAAGAGCTGATGAAGCTACATTTATCTACTATCGGAGATGCTGGTTTGCAATTTTTGGAAAGAAAATATGTGGAACCAACAGGGAATATGACTATGGAATAGATGATGGAACAAAAGCTTCATAACATAATGATGATTGGTATAGCTTCTTTACTTAGCTACTCAGAATTTGATGAAGCCAAGGACTGCCCTATAGCCTATGATATGTGGAAGAAATTACAGGACATTCATAGAGGAGATGAAAATGTAAAGAGAGCCAAAGAAGAAAGTATAAGAGGACAATTTGACCAGATGAAAATGAAAGAAGGAGAAGACATTACAAGATATAGTGAAAGAATCAAAAAGATTGTGAGTGCCATCAGAGCTACAGGTGGAATAATTGAAGATACAACAGTGGTCAGCAAGGTATTAAGAACTTTACTTCCTATCTATGCTATTAGAATTTCAGCTATTCAAGAGATGAGGTGCAATAAAGATATAACTATGGATACATTAGTGGGAAGGCTTACAACTTTTGAGCTGAACAACTTTGACAATTACTCTCCTAGATCTAACAATCTTGAGTCTGCATTCAAAGATAAATTAAACCTTGGTAAGAAGGATAGATACTCAAAATGGAAGAAGATTGAAACTGATTGTGATGATGAATCTGATGATGAAGATCTTGACATCATTGAAAAATTACTTGCAAGAAGAGCTACAAAAGGAAAATATAGAGGAAAAATACCATTGATTTGTTTTTCATGCAATGAGGTTGGTCCCATTGCTGCAAAGTGTCTGAAAAAATAAGACAAAGATGAGAAAAAGTTAAAAAAATTCAAAGGGAAGAAAAATTTCAAGAACTAAAAAAGCTACAAGGATAAAGGTAAGAAGTCTTGTTATATTGCTAAAGATTCTGACAGTGATGCAGAAGAAGATGAAATGGTTTATATTTCTATTAAGGATGAGTCAGATGAAGAAGATGAAAAGACAACACTTTTCTCACACATCAATAAAAATGACACATAGATAATTGATAGTGGTTGTTCTCATCACATGACTAGCGATAAGACAAAATTTGAACATCTTGAACACTATGATGGTGGGAGTGCCAGTTTTGGGAATGATGAACCTTTCCCTATAAGAGGAAAAGGTTGCATTATTCTGACAGAAGGAATCAAATGTGACAATGCTTATTGGGTTGAAGGATTGAGGAGAAATCTACTCAGTGTAGAATAGCTGAACAACATTGGCTTCAAGGTAGAATTCATGAATGGTAAGTCCAAGCTCTTGGATGGTAAAGGGAACCTAGTCAGAACTGGTAGGAAAAAAAAAGATAATCTATTCTATCTTGATCTCATCGAAGGTTCATGCTTTATTGCACAAGTAGAAAGCTAGTTATGGCATAAAAGGTTGTGTCATGTAAATTTTGATAATATGGTAAGCATAAGAAAGAACAAGAGAGTCAGAGGTATTCCTATCTTGAAGAAACCTGAGTTAGCAATATGCAAACAATGTCAAATCGGAAAGATGAGAAAGACAAGTTTCAAAAGAAATAATTACAATACTGATGAAGTCTTGGAATTGGTACATACTGACCTATGTGGACCAATTGGAATAAAAAGCTATACTGGAGAGAAGTATTTTATTCTATTTGTTGATCATCATTCCAGAATGATGACTGTCATGTTTCTCAGAGAGAAATCAGAATCTTTTCAGAAATTCAAATGGTGTCTTGCAAGAGTTGAAAAGGAAACATGAAAGAAACTAAAATGCCTAAGATCTAACAGAGGAGGAGAATTCATTTCTAATGACTTCACTGAATTATGTAATGAGAGAGGAATCAAAAGATAGGTATCTTCCCTTGGTACACCACAACAAAATGGAATAGCCAAAAGAAGAAATAGATCCATTATGGATTGTGCCAGAACCCTAATGATTGAAAAGGATGTTGCTGCCAAATACTGGAAGGAGGCCATCAACACTACAGTGTTCACCTTGAACCGAGTTCAACTGAAGAAAGGTAGTAACAAGACACCTTTTGAATTATGGTATGGCTATAAACCTAATTTTCATTATTTCAAAGTATTTGGATGTAGATGCTACATCTTGAAGGAAGCAAGAAATGGAAAACTAGATGAAAAAAGTGATGAAGGAATATTCCTAGGTTACTCATGTAAAAGAAAGGCATACAAATGTTTGGATCTTACTACTCATAAAGTCATAGAAAGTGTACATGTCAAGATTGATGAGTTTACAAAAAAATGTGAAGAAAAGAGGAGTAAAGAGCCTAAAGAATACAGGAAATTTGTGTATCATGAACCTGATACTATACCTATGACTCAAGAAATGGTGATTGGACAATAGAACTGTTGACCACTAAATATACTAGCACAAACTGTGCAATTCAAGTTGCAAACTATGCAACTTGAGCTGCTGGTAGAAGAGACCGAGTCACAGATAGAAGGAACTGAGTCACAGACAGAGGGAACTGAGTCTCAGACAGAGGAACCCGAGTCATAGACAAAGGGAATTGAGTAATAGATAGTGGAACTCAAGCATTAGATAGAGGAATAGGAAAGAATTCTTGAGAATGACAAACCTAGTGGATCAAGTCTAGAATCTAGACTGAAGGATCCAGTACTTTAAATATATGTTAGAAGGCATCATGTACCTGAGAAAATAGTTGGAGATCAGACAGAAGGTGTAATGAAAAGGAACAAACTCAAAGGTACATGTTTACTAAGTGAATTTGAACCTAGAACTATTAAAGATGCATTGAATGATGAAAGTTGGATAGAAGCAATGATGAAGAAATTGATCAGATTGAGAAGAACAAAAATTGGACTCTTGTGCCTAGACCAAAGGACAAGAATGTGATTGGAACCAAGTGGGTTTTTAGAAATAAGATGAATGAAAATGGTAAAGTTTCTAGAAACAAGGCCAGACTAGTTTGTAAAGGATATGCTCAAGAAGAGGGTATTGACTATGGAGAAAATTTTTCTCTTGTTGCAAGACTTGAAGGAGTCAGAACTCTTCTAGCATATGTTGCACATAAAAAATACAAAGTATATAAAATGCATGTGAAATCTACATTTCTGAATGGAATCCTAGAAGAAGTCTACATTGAACAACCTGAAGGATTTTTTGATCCCAGTAGAAGGAATATGGTTTGCAAGATGCACAAAGAATTGTATGGACTGAAGCAAGTGCCCATAGCCTGGTATGAAAAATTTCATAGCTATCTAGTAAGTATTAGATTTCAGAGAGCCAATGATAACAGTATCCTATACATCAAAGAAGGACCATAGAACAAAATACTGTTAGTAGAGATATTTTTTGATAACATATTATTCACTGGTTATGATGACCTATGCAAAGCATTCTCTATAGCTATGAGTAAAGAATTTGAGATGTCTATGTTTGGTGAGATCAAATTATTTGTTGGATTACAAGTACATCAAATGAAGGATGGTATCTACATTACTCAATCAAAATATATGAAAGAGGTACTTAAGAAATTCGGTATGGAAGATTCCAAACCTGTTGGAACACCCATGTGTACTGGACATAAATTGTCTAAGGATGATGATTCAAAAGAGGTAGATCAGACCAAATACAAATCCATGATTGGGAAATTGCAATATTTTGTTCACATCAGACCTGATATTGCATTGGAAGTTGGTATTGTTGCAATATTTTTTGCTAATCCTAGAGATAATCACCTAATGGCAATCAAAAAAATTCTAAGATATCTAAAGGGTACTGAAGACTATGGTTTATGGTATAAGAAAGGTGGAAAATTTGATTTAAAGCAATTCATTGATGTTGATTGGGCTGGAAGTGTTGATGATAGGAAAAGAACCAGTGGTGGAGCTTTCTTTCTTGGAAACATGTTAGTGTCTTGGACTAGCAAGAAATAGAATTGTATCTCTCAGTCTATAGCAGAGGCAAAATATGTTGTTGCAGCAGTGAACTGTTCAAACATCATATGGATCAAGTAGTTGTTATCAGGAATGAAGGAAGAAGTAAAATAATTAGGTATTATCTATTGTGACAACACCAGTTCCATTAACATTTCAAAGAATCCTGTGATGCACACCAAAACCAAGCATATAGCAATAGAGTATCATTTTTTGAGGGAATTGGTACAGAATAAAGAAGTAAGGTTGGAATATGTGAACACCAAAGAACAAGTTGCAGACATATTTACCAAACCTTTACCTAAGGATGCATTCTTGTATCTCAGAGGAAAGATAGGGGTGCTTCCCCTAACTGAAGCTCACTAAAATATAGTTTAGTGATGCATCAACCCGAGCGATAATGAAGATCTATTAGTTGATGCAGGTACATCAGAGCACATTGTAGATGAATTAGTACATTCAGGTACATTACAATTACAAAGTGAAATAGTATTGAATATTGGTATTTGAGAAGATGGAGTCTTACAGAATAAAGTTAAGTAACTTATGGAGTCTTTGGCATCTGTTGTCAAAGAGGGAGATTTTTCTATAATGCATAAGAATAAGTGGGAAAGTTTTCTATAATACAGAAGATAATATAGTAAGAGGGATTTTTTAGATGAGAATCAGAATGAAGCTAAAGACATTGAAGAAATTTTTTCTGTTGCTCTACAATTATTTGTATTATGACATGTTGTGTTGCCATCAATGCCAAAGAGGGATATTGTTGAAGATAATTTTTCAATTGTGTATTATCATTGATGTTACACATGTATTTACACTTATGTAGTGATGTTACACAAATGTCTACATTCAGACTGAGCACAGTTGGTGAAATAGAATGAGTTGTTATAGTGTTGACCGAGTTTAGTCAGGTATTGAAGAAGTTTAGTGTTGACCGAGTCACTCAAGAATTTCAGTCATGGTTGGGCATTTAGTGGCAGCCGACTAACAGTGATTTATATTCTATAATTAATTGGTTATATATGGTTGAATGAATTGTGATTTATTATTTAGAAGTATATTCAAGCTTACTTGATAGGGCTTATCATATATATGAAAGGTCAAGTTTGGATTGAATGTGTGGAAGAGCAAGAAAGTGTGGAAGTGAAAGCAGAAGTGTGGAATTCTGTGACATGAAGAGTGAAGGAAAAATCAGATAGGACTCTGATTAAATGTAGATCACTCAGAGCTGAAATAGAATATTTGATCAACAAAGATCCATTCATAATCAGAATAGAGATCTGAATCAGCAAAGACAATTGCTTACACATACAGGTCAATTCATTGTTACTCTCTAACAATTGTAGTAGTGATCTCAAATCTCTTAACAAAGTAGACTTAACAGTCTTTTTGTAAATCCTCTCACAAGGTAGCATTTCTATGTTGAAGTGTTGAAGACCTCTAACAAGGCCACTCCTCA
>MU227817.1:4401578-4422874 GCA_018584345.1 Thuja plicata
GTGTGTTATTGTAACCTTTAATAGGGTTGGCTCCTAACAGGGCTCACTTCAGAAGAGTGAAAAATAGTAACTAGTTACATTGGTGGTTTTTCCCATATTGGGTTTCCACATTAAATATTGGTGTCACTTGTGTATAAGTTATTTGTTTCATTCTTTATGTTTTTGCACTTAATCACTAAAGTATAATTGCATAGGATATTATAAAGATTTCCTTGACACCCGAGTTACAAAAGAATGTCTTAATTAACCGAGTAACAGTGTTAAAGTATTTAAGACATCTAAGGGACAATAATTTATTTTGAAGTAACTAATTCACCCCTCCCCTCTTAGTTACTTATCTCATTTCCAAAATATTCTAGAATGATGTCAGTAATGTTTTTAAGAGAAAAATCTGATGCATTTCAAATGTTTAAGTGGTATAAGGCCTGAGTTGAAAAAGAAACTAGAAGACAGTTGAAATGTCTGAGATCTGACAGAGGAGGTGAGTTTACTTATGATGAGTTTGCATTGTTTTATAATGAGAATGGAACTAAGAGATAGTTGTCAGCACCGAGAACACCACATGATGACATGTAACTGATTGAATGTTTGAATATGTTAAGTTGATCAATGAAACATAGAAGGATAATGCAAGACATTAAATCAGTTAATGGATTGTATTTTCATTCATGTCAACTTGATTTAATCTGATTGGTTATATTCAAAGTATCAACAACTTCAGAGAATCAGATAGATAAATATTATTCTTTCAATAATGCATAAAAGACCAACATTCACTAAGTGACTTCAAACATCGAAGGTTAGTGGAAACTGAAGGACAGAGAAAACTGAGAGAAAAATCACATTGATGCCCGAGAAAAGAAAATGATGAGCATTATCGACGAGAAAAATCACAAGCATTACCAACGGCCAGAATTAGTGTTAACCGACGAATAGACAACCCCGATGGAGGAGCCTAAGGATAAATGGAGTGTTGACCAAACCTATCAAAGAGTTAAATCATTGAAGTTAACTCAAATTTGGAAATGACAAAATACCTATCTAGCAGAGCTAAACATAGACTTAACTGGTTGTTAACATTGTTTTAATCGACAAGTTAAAGCTAGAGATAAGTAAAATATTTAAAGTTGTTTTACCCAGTTGGCAAGAAGATTTCTATGAGATAAAACAAGAGTTATGTTTTAAATCAAGATTGGCTAAGATTGCAGATCACACCAAAAAGAAAATCAATAAGTAAGAAATGGTGATATCATGTCTATAAAGAGACAAATTAATTCATTATGAATTGAGGGGAGTGAATGAGAAAGAGGATGCTGAAGAGAAACTGATGAAGAACAACTTCATACAGTTTTGATCAATCAAAATGAGGAAAGAGATAAATATTTCTACGGACATTGAGCAACAAAGAAACACAACAACACCAAGCAAAAAGAAGTGGAGCAAAGTTATTGAAAAGATATATTGATTAGAATGGGTTAATGAGCTTACAATAGATCTAAAAATCTGCAAGTCTAATTTGTATATGTGAACAAATAATTTATTTTTTTAGTTTAATCATTGATTTAGAAAGTCTCTTAACTGAGCAGGACTTAACAATCCTTTCTATATTGAGGCACATCCCAAGGATTATCAAAAAGTTTGATCATGAAGATAGTATGAGATGCCAGATACTATTTGACAAAATACACTAGGTTTGGTCATAGAAGGTAGCATGGAGATATCTGATATCAAGTGACAAACTAATCTATTTAAATCCTCTAACAAGGTCACACCTAACAGTGTGTTTGTAACCTTTAACATGGTTGGCTCTTCACCAAGCTCACTTCAGAAGAGTGAAATTTTTTGGTTACCGGTCCCAAGTGGTTTTTCCCTTAACAAGGTTTCCACATTAAAAATCCATGTGTCAATGTGTTTATGAGTCATTACTTTAGTGCTTTTCATTACACATAACTAATCTGGATTGATCGGTATACACTAAGAAATTTACTATTTTTCGATAAATGAAAGACTGCTATTCGGTAAACAATAAGAATTAGGATTAACAGTGAACTCTGAGAAGTAGTTATTTGATAAGTATATTTGAAGGCATAAATCTTGTAGGACTAAAGATAACTAGAGGCTTAACATTGTGGTACTAAGTTTTTGGGTTGATTTATTAGAATATTTTTGAGGCCACTAATTCACCCCCCTCCCCCCTCTTAGTAATTCTAACACTATAGTGTTGACATGACTTTGTGATCGGCTTCACCAACAAAGGATAAGGTTGTCACCAGGTACTGGGGTACGGACCAAATCCACCTGAAGAGGTTTTCTGGAGAATGAATTCTCCTATCCTTCAAGCACCTAGTAGTCAGGTCTCGACGGTGTGGGGGAGATAAGTTGGGCAGGTGACTATTGTGTGAGGGGATAGCTGGTTTTTACTCATCTTCTTCAGGGATTTCAAAAGGGATGGGGTTTCTTGCAAGCATTTGGATTATCAAAATAAACTTCAAAAGATCGATCAAGGTTTGATATGCATCTCTACCAATAGTTATGCAATAAAAATTCAAACATCAAACTAAGCTCCAATGTAAGAAAACTACTCTAAATACCGAATACATAAAGAACCAGTGATTCACATGCATTCAGTAGAAAGGGGAGATAAGATCATTAATCTAAACTAGAACATAGGATCAAAGGATATGAGAAAACACACTGCACCAAAATATATTAGCTAACTCCAGATATCAAAACAACACATAACAAGTATCCATAAGGTGTTCTTCCTTCTTCATTAACTCAAAGGGTTCCAGCATCACTGGTAAATACATCCATGGATCTAAGGGGGAATTATAAGATACTAAGAACAATTGAGCATTGAGCTCTTGAAACAACTAAAAATGAAAAGCTATTTTCTATTACTTGCTGGATTGCAAAATCATCAATTTCGCTGACCCTTGTTATGGGGTCGGACCTCTTATTTATGCACAAAGTTTGACCTAAAACTAACCTAATCTAAATGTATACTCAAAACATAGAATAAATTATCCTGTGGCCGATACTACCTGCACCACTTACAATCACCTTGAATAGTGCAAAGGTCTAACAAGACAGAGGATGAATACAAGAAGAGAAAACTAGAAGAATGGGCATACAGAAGAGTGTTGGGGTATTTATAGAAGAAATCTGATTGTCTCGGTATCCAAGGCTACATGCCTCATAAATTCCGATAGAGGCTCACCATCTTTGATGTACATCAGGAAGTTAATGTAGGAGTGGTGCTTCAGGAGAATCATCTGTTAGAGCCATCCCTCTGTCTGACATGCCTTATTGGGATCACCTACCTGCTGACCCCCTTATTAACTTCTTGATAGTGATCGGTTGGCTCCAAAGAACCTGGATGTGGATCAATATGAATGAATACAAAACTTTGGACCCAGAAATCTGATGTCTGGGAGCTTATGCTCAAAGAATAGTAAATTTACAAAATTGCATCCCGTTGCTGAAAATCTCCAAAGTCTGGAGAACTCTACTATTCCTTTTTTTTTCTTGAAGGCCTCCAAAATCTTGCCAATTCCATCCTCATCTATGTCTTTGATGTAGTCTCGTCAGTCGCTGATGACCCCAAATTGTTCTTCAATATCTTCGACCCCTACGTGGAATTCCACAGCCACTTTCATTGCATCATGAGCCTAGAGCATCATTATGGATAATTTGGACATATTTCCTCCATTGAAATCTCTGGCAGACTGGTACCGGGACTCCATTAACTCATCAAATTTTCTCAGTATAAAATCTTTTGGGGCACAAGTCCTGGTAGTGAAGGGATCAACTTGTGAAACCATTGTTACAAATGCTATCTATAAATCTAAAGAATTTCAAACTCCCGAGATCCTATTCTTTAGGGCTGATGCTAGTTGCTTGCTCACCTCAATTTTGAGGCCAAGTCTGGAGTGCTGGGCCTAGAGGAATCCAAAGGGTTCTTCTTCCAAAATTCTTGTCTCAGTAATGGCTTCCTCCCCAAAGTTCATTATCTCTTCTAATTCAGACCTCCACTCCTCATACTTTTCTATATCATTTTACCATAAGACAATGACATTGTTCACCTAGCCCACAAAGTTGTTGACCTGATAAAAGTCTGGGAGTGTCGCTGCCAGGAACTACCTTACGACTTTGATTTTCTCAGCGATCCACCCAACCACAGCCTGTGACTTCTTTTTCATGGCTCTTAGAGCATCCGTGTCACCCTGTAGGAGCGATGTTCCAGAGGTGGAGGCTTCTGGATGAATCTAGGCCAGTGGCTATGTCAGCTCCAAGAGAATCCCAAAGATATTTTCATTCTTTTCTCTTTCCTCCTTCAGCTTCTATGCCTGTTTGTCAAATCGGGCCACAACTGCCCAAGTAGCTTCCTTCAACAGGTCCAATTTGCCTTGTTTGTCTCTCTTCCCCAGAGGAACCTCTATAAATATATAATCTTTGACCCTTACTACTGTCACATCTATATTTGGGGGAGGTGTCACAACTACTATGATTGTACTTCCTCCTAGACCAATTCAGAGGGTGTGGATGGTCCAAGCCTTCTTAGGCTTCTTAGCCTCTTTATTTTGGGCCATAATTTTGGCCAAGGAGAGGGGAGCACTTGTTGCCACTGGGGCCTTTCTCTTTCAAGATTCCACCAACCATTGTGGCAGTCTTGCTGATAAGGCTTGGGTGGTGGGGTCTTCGTTGGGGCTCTGTGGTGTTTCCCTGGTATCCATAGTCACATTGGAATCCTTTTATCTCTCCCCAAGGTTTCCCATATCTTTGACCTCGGTGGCATCTACATTTGTATCACCGAGATTTTCCCCATCTTTTCCAACATCTATGGTCTTAGTATCCACATTTCTAGGGTTATCCCCCTCATCTTGTTGTTTTTTTTCTTCTTCAGTACCATCCATCGGGAGGTTCTTCTCCAAGGGCACATCTTTTGGAGAGGTCGAAGGTGTCTGGCTAAGGTTTGACTATTGGGCTGCAAAGACTACCTTACTGAATGTTGCACTCTGGTGCCTTTGATCACCCAGAGTAACTAGAGGCATTTGGAGCATGAGAACTAGGGATACGATTTCTCCTAAAGGTCTAGTTCCCCCAGCCATTATCGGCTGCTCATCTTGTGTTGGCATTAGTTTTGTCTTGGTCCCCTAGACTAGTGTTTCTTCCACATCTTGTGGATTTTCTCACGCTTCTTGTTCCTACTATTTTTCCTACTCCCGAAACTCTTTTTCTAGGGCCACTTCTTGTGCATCTAATCCTCCACTGCCCTCACCACATCAGCCTATAAGTTCACTAGATCTTCCATCTAGAAGAGATCATCAAAATCATCATGGGGAGGGGAGATTGCCAAAGGATCCTCCAGTTTAGGAGAAGAGGGGATGAGTTCCACTTGGGGAACATTAGGTATCCTGAGGCTGACATCTGTGCTCAAGGGATGATCCACCCTTTTCTTCTTTCTTCTAATTTGTAATGGGGCCTCAGCATCCAGAATAGCTGCAGACTCCCCCTTGGCCTCCATCTATCAGCTCATGAGTGCTGCCAGTGAAGGGGATCCTGCCAAGAGGGAAGATACCACTGAAGTAACTAGAAGACTGTGGGAAAGTTGGGTGCTTAGTTTTTGACTTATCTAGCAGGACGCCTTGAGCTGAATGTGAACTTGCTCCAAAATGGGGAGCAAATCTGGGGTGGAACCTGGGTTGGGGTGCTCTCTTTTTCTTTCCCCTTATCTTTACTCGGTCCTGCAGCTCTGGAGGTTGAAGTAGACCCCAGCAAAATTGGACCCCTGCGGGTGCTTTTCTTGCACACTTGTGCAAATTAGTCGTGACTATGCTGTATGACGCCCTACCTGATGTCCTCAATTGTCAAAACCTCTGGGGTGTCCCAATCCACCAGAGGAAGATCCATCTTGTCAATCCCCTGTGCCTTGTATGCTGGATCCTCTAGAGGCCCACTATCTAAAAATCCTTTGGAAAGGTCCTAAGGATGCGGCTCTTCATCATCCCTTTGGACATCCTTGAGTGCTGCCGAGCCCAAAGGTCAAAAAAATCCTTGTAATCTGCCCAAAAATCCTCAATGTGAGGCTCATGTGGCATGGACACCCAGGGAAGTGCTGCACTTATCTTGCTGAGTGGGTCAAAATTGTTCCTTTCTAGGTGGAACTCGGCCGGTCCTAGACTTTCAACTCATTATCAGCTTCCTTGGCCGCTGCAACACTGCTAAAATAGTTCCCACAAGTGATTGGGAACAGGATGGAGGTAACCTTCTTTAATTCAAAGAATGCATGAAGTTCCAGAGTTTGCCTACAGAACTCCCAAAGAATAATCCTATCCCCACAATGCTTGGGGAGTAGGTAGGGATTTCCAGAGAACCCAGTCACCTGAATGTAAAAATGTTGCTAAAACTGAATAAAATAATTACCGTAAGAACTCACCAAGGTCATTTCTTCCTTGGACAGTCGGTACCCAGAATCTTGAGTAAGTGTTAAAATGTTGTGGTAAATGAATGTGTCATTTACTTGACAAAAATTAGGGAAGCTAGCTTCCCATTGGATCTTGGGATAATGTTCCCATGGGACATTCTGGCCAGGCCCATTCCCAAGAATTCCCACTGTCTACAAACCCCATAGAGTAGGTTTTTGTTGTGCCAGTGCCCATAATACATATGAAGTCATGTGGAACTTCGATGTCCAGCTAATGTTGTTCAGTTGGAAGTCCACATGGTTGGCGATAATAGTCGCCCAGTCAAAGGTCTGTCCATGAGTGGTGATGTAGTATAAGAAATAATTCATCCATGCCAAAAATTCCCTGGCATGGGGTTATTCGAAGAGCCTACACAAAAAGATGATCCCCACCTATACACATTCCTTGAAATCTCCACGAGGGATCTCAAGCTTCATTTTCCTGTAGTCCCTCCTCAGGGACTTCAACCAATAAGAATTGAGATGCTATTGGGAAAGTTGGGGAAATTTCTCAAACTCCTTCAATGATGTAGACTGGGAGATGATAGTAGCATTTCTGAACTGGGGGATCCCCAGTCCTGAAGCAAAGGTGGTAGCATCAAGAGTAACAATGGTTGTGGGGTAATTCATTGGTAGGGAAGCATCAAGAAAAATCACCTGGGTGGGTGCATTGTAGTTCTTTTCCAGGTGGAGAATCAGCTCCGGTTCTTGCACTAAGCATAGGAAATAGGTGGATTTGATAATGTCAAAGGTGACCATGTTCTTTCCCATATCATCCTCGACAGATCTCTATTGGTACATTGCCTGGACAAGGCCCTGTAGTTCTGCTCAAGGTTTGGCCTCTGTGTCGGTAATATCTTGAAGTTTAGAATCCACTTTGGATCCCACAAGGACACCTTCCCTTGGGTATTTAGATGTCAATGAGAGTTTGGCCAGATTTAACTCTTCCTTAGTCTTAGTGGCTGCCTGATTGGAGGTAGTCAGAAGTTTTGGACTTCCATGAGGAGTTGTTACTTCAAACATTGTTTGTTAGATAATCTGCAACTTGCAAGACCGGAAAACCATTAATACATGTGATAAAATATAAATCAATTTTATGGACTCTGGAGAGGTCACCACCATTTTGCACTTGTTCTCCAAAGATGTTAGCCCACATAAAATCTTGAAAATATAACAATTAACAAATTAGATGGAATTTTATTGACACCTGGGGGTTCTAGGGATAATGGTTTATGCGAATAAATGGGATGAAGGCTCAGGGAATTTTTAGCACCTAGAGTCCAAAGAAACTACCTGTTATTAAAGTGACCGGGCAATGATCCGTACTAGGTTGACATGGGTTGTCACATGGTCATGCAATAAATGGTGTAATGACATTAATGGTAACAGATGTCTGGACATTAATGAATTGAATTCTAGATGGGATGGTTTTGAATTCTCACACATGGGGGAATTTAATCCCACCATTAATGATGAAGTGACAAAGGCGAGAGAAAACTGCCATGGCTCGAATAGGTGAGGTGTTGATTTTGAACCATGAGAACATTAGGTGGGTGAGCTTGAAACTTAGGGTATACAGTGTGGAGAGCATGATGAGCTCACCATAGGAAGGGTCAGACATGACAATGTACAAGCCAATATACAAACCCAATTTACATAGGAAGCTAAAGAATGGAAAAATTTACAGGAAATGACCCTATCCTAAACACTATTTACAATTTACAAAGAAGTTACGACAATTTACACAGAAATTACAACTACTTCCATAAATTACAAGAATTTACACTATTTATAGGAAAGAAAACAATGCAAGGAAGGCAGACAACCTTCATACAGATCCATACCACCAATGGGAGGTGACGACAGACTAGAAGACAAAGAAAATAAAAATGAGGACAAACCCAGAAAAGAAAGAATAGAACAAGAACAAAAAAAATAGGAAGAAGTCGAAGGTCCTACCTTGAAACTAGAAAACATGGGAGGAGGAGCACAGGAGGTGCTCTGCAAACCAGGAAGCCTCACATACCATGAACACTAAAATCTTTGTAGGAAAGATGAAAGCGCACACAAGCTCGAATGCCAACTTCACTGCTAAACATTGTTAAACCTCCCAAAGAAAATCGTACTTAACAAAAATTTGCTTCTAATCGCTCTTAATTCACTCTGGGTAATCTTGTTCATGGTAAATGTGAAAATGACAAGTCAAACTTCATTTATACTCCTAGGGTGAAAATATACCGCTTCCTTCCGCAAGTCCCAAAAAAAGACAAACACTCCCAGACTAGGTCCCGGAAGGAGAAAAACAAAAAAGAAAAGAAAACACCGACCCCCATGGAGGCAAAGACCGAAAGAAAATAAAAGAAAAGGGAACAAAGGAAAAAGAGAAAAGGGGGACCCAACATTTTTCCAACAAAATTTAGGGACAAGTATGTAGGGCATAAAAAATGGTGACTTGTTGGGACAAATGCCTTAGCACATTTGAGAACTATAGAATCTCTGGTTAGCAAAACTGAAACTCTCCTTTACCAGAAGAATTCTGCTTGTAAGAAGCAAGGTGTCTGAGAAAATATGAATCATCATTGATTCAATCCTTTGATCTTTTTTCAGTCGTGAAGTGTGTGCTTTGGAAGAAAATCAAGCTGATGACTTCCAGGAGAATGAGAGAGAATGCACTAAGTACATCAGACAAAAATCACTATATCTTGTATGATCCCCCAGATACCAGAATTCTCTATTCTCTAGTTTTCTTTCTTTTCTTCTGAAGATGGGGAAGGTAGTACTTCTTTCATTGTGAACCTTAATCTTAGATAATTTTTATGATGTCACTTCTTTCACCTTTCCATCCATTTTAATTTGCTGAATAGGAGAGATTTTCCAGACCCGAGATATTTTTGATTTTTGGACTTGGCCAATAACTAGTGCAACCAATCTGCTCTCAAGGACCATAAGATTACTTGCTTCTTAGATTTTCTATTAACTGATGTCAAGACTTTTGGGATATGAATCTGATGAAGATTACTCATAACCTATTACCATATATACAAAATAACTCCAAGGTGCAGACCAATTCCACCAGGCTAACAATATATTTTGGACTAACCCAATATACACAAGGCACCAATTCCAGGGACTAGATGTCATGCGAAGCATGCCTATCTTCAAGAAGAGGGCAACATGTCGGGATCCCAAAAAGCAAGAGACACAAAGAAAACCATGAAAACCAAAAACAAAACACAACAAAGAAAGGAGAGAAGATGGCCCCAGAGGACCATAGATGACTATTTACAAGGGAAAGACACTCCCAAGGAGCACCGTGAAAATATATTTACAAGCAGGAAAACATTTACATATGATACAATTTTGGTAAAACTTACCTCCCGCCTCATTCGAAGTAGTGCTTGAGGAGCTGTCCATTGACGGGAAATGGGATGGCTTCTCTGGTCATGGTACTGAGGTGATAATTATTAGCCCCATAGATCTCTGAGATTAGGTATGGTCCAAGCCAGAACCTTTGAAATTTGGTGTGCTTTCCTTTCTTCTCCCGAGCCTTGTCCCATAGAAGGACTAGGTCCAAAACCCAAAAGGCTTTGTATTGGGTTCTCCTATCAAACCATCGCTTGACAACTACTTGATGATGTGCAAAATTTTCCAGTGTCACGTATCTTTTTTCCTCCATTCTCACTAGGTTCAAAAGATGAACCTCCACAATGTTGTCCCGAGTGCTGAATTCCTGCATGACCTGTAAAACTAGGATTTGTAAGTTGATAGGGAACACATGATTCTGGCCATAAACTAGGTGAAATGGGGAAGTCCCTAGGGAATCCTTTATTTTGATATGATCCACCCAAAGGGTGAACCTAATCTTTTGGTTCCAGTCCCAGGGATTCTATTCTAGCAAATGTTTGATCACCTCTAGCAGATTTTTATTGGTAGACTCAGCCACACCGTTACCCTGGGGGTAATAGTTGTTGGAGAAATTTAAGGTGATCTCCCTCTCATAGGTCCATTCTAATAACTGCACTGAAGAAAACACTAGACTGTTGTCACATACTATAGTGAAAGGCATTCTGAATCAGGTGACTATGTTTTCTTCCAAGAATTTGATAACTACATCTCTCATGTTGTTCTTGCATGAAATTGCCTCATACCACCGAGTACAATAATTGGTCATGGTCAGGATATACCGGTGGTTGGAAAATCAGTTGAGGTTTATTTCCCCAATAAAATTGAATGCCCATTGGGTGAAGGGTCAAACTTAAAATACCGACTGCAAGGGCATGGCCGGGTTCTTCTCATGATGGGTTGCAGTTTGGCAAGTGTGGCAATTCCTCACATGATTGTAGACATCTCTAAAGATGAAGGGCCAGTAGTACCCAGCCCAAAGAATCTGGTGGGAAGTGGCATCAACTGATCCATGCCTGGTTCTGAACTACCCATGGAATTCTTCTATCATTTTGGTAGCTTGGTCCCTATCTATGCACCAGAGGTAAATCCTTTCAAAGTTCCTACGAAAAAGCATTCCATTTTCAATCATGAAGTGTGCGCTTTTCAGTTGCAAGGTGCAAAATTTGTTGGGGGAAGCCCCTCTAGGAATCTTTTATTGAGAAATAGGTATACCAGGTTGGTATACCACTGATATTGAGTGATGGAATCCATAGTATAGGTTTGACATTCAATGTTTGCAGTTACTTCTGTCATCACTCTACATAGTCCCTAGCCTCAGACTATCTTCATTGGTTGCATCTCGAGATCATATTCTTGGAGGATGGCCATCCATTTCCCCCAGAGTTCACCCAATTCACTCTGCAGTAGTAAATATTTAACAACCCGGTCTAGAATAATAGCATGCACTTTGCTTCGAAGAATATAATGCCAGAATTTATTCACGGCCTAGACTAGAGCAAAGGCCTACTTTTCCAAGGGTGTATATCAAACTTCAAAATTTTTGAAGGGGGAGCTCATGAAAGAAATGGTTCTCTCTTCCCCTTCAACCTTATAGGTTAGGATTGTCACTATAGAATGCGGTGAAGTGAAGGAGTAGATGTGAAATGGGAGGGAATAGTCTAGAATCACCAAGACTGGTGCCTCATCTATGGTTTGCTTGATCTAAGAAAACACTCACTTTTCTTTGGGGCTCCACTCAATCTTGGTATCATTCTTCATCATGTCATTGAGTGGTTTAACAATCTTGGTGAATCGAGTTATGAATCACTGGACAAAATTTATCTTTCCAAAGAAAGATCTCATCTCCTTTTTACTACTGAGAATTCATAGATTTAGAAATGCTTCAACTCTCTCAAGGTCAATGAATATCCCCTTCTCAAAGACTATATGCCTAAGCATTTTCCCTTTAGTGACCCCAAATATGCATTTCTTAGGGTTGAGGGAGATACTATACTAGCAACAACTCTCACAGATCTGGGCAAGGTGGGCAGAATGATCACGCATGTCCTAGGAAAACACTGTTAAATCATCCATGTAGATGATTATGCAATTGTTGACCAGGCCCTTGAATGCAATGTCCATAGCCTTTTGAAATGTGGCCCCAGCATTGATGAGGCCAAAGGGAATTCTCTGATATGAAAATTTTCCCCACTTAGTGGTGAACACCATTTTCATTCTATCCTCAAACTTAACCACAACTTGGCTATATATGGAGTACCCATCCAGGAAGGACATCATTTGGGAACTGTTAAATATTTATAATACCTCATCCAGCGAGGGGAGAGGGTGATTGTCCTTCTTGGATGCCTTGTTTAAATTGCAAAAATCCACACACAGGTGGATCTCACCATTCTTCTTTCGCACGGGGATGAGGTTGGAAACCCATGTTATGTGCTGGATAGGAAATATAATTTGGGCTGATAGTAGTTTCTGAACCTCCTAATGGATTAGAGGTTTGATCAATGGGTTTACCAACCTCTTCTTTTTCCAAAAGGGTTTGGCATCTAGTTTTAGGGGGATGGTATGAGTCATGATAGGTGTGTCATAGGTTTTAAGATCCTCATACCCCTGGGCAATAACATCAATGTATTCTTGGAGAACCACAAGAATCTTCTCCTTCTCCCCTGGGGAACAAGAGGTGCCAATATGAACAAATTTTTCTTCATCGGCCTTGCCGATGTTGACCTTTTCAAATTTTTCTCCCTTAGAGGAGGATGATATCTTATCTTAGACTCAAGGGTCTAAATCAAAGATGCATTTTAGAGCTACCATCCCCTTAGGGATGGTTTTGGTGGGTAGTTCGATGGTCCTATCATCTTCTTCACCCTGTTCGGTATCATCACTATTTGATCTTCGAAGACTCCAATGTTGGCCATGAAGGCTAGAATGTGTTGATCATCCTCAAAAACCTAAAAGTGGGTGATATTATCTTGAATGGATGGGGTGGGGACAATTTTAATAGAAAACTTCTAGAGCTTGCAACCATCCATCAGCTTGAGGGTGTTGGCAGAAACAACAAGGGCATCCAGAACATAGTTACATTTCTGGGGAATAAGCTCGATGCCAAAATCATCAAATTCCTCATATTAGGCTCCATGACCTATTTTACAATCATCCTGGAATCACCCATTACATGGATGTCAGTGATCCCTTTTCTCAATGTCAATAGGAGTCTAAGGACCAAGGCCTCATACTCCGTGACATTATTTTTGCATTTAAACTACAACCTGTAAGGCATGAGGAAGGATTTCCCCCACAGGTTGATTAGTTCCACTCTGGCCCTGCAGCCTTGTTTAGACCGGGATCCATCAAACTTCAGGATCCACAAGTTGTTGTTATTTTTTTGGTGCTGGGAAGGCTAAGTGGTGTTTGGATTTATTTTGGAAGGGGAGGTTATTCCTTCAGCTCTAATGGTGCATGGATGAGGTTTTCCTCCGGGGAGTCCTCTGGTTTGGGTTTTTGGACCAGTGGCACCTTAGGCATACTGCTGGATGGATTACCTAGTCCAAGTGAACCAACTATATGTTCTTTCTCTTGGAGGTCATTGATGTGGCAGGAAACAACAATAATGCTGGGCTCACACTCTAGTTCAGTGTGTTTCTGGTACTGTACCCAGCACCAAGTGTCAAACAAGAGAGTGGATGGAGTTGTCGTGTTACCTTGTGAGTCTACCTCACACTTCAGTTTCTCATATAGGTCATGAATTCTTTGAGAAACTATAGGATCCTCCCAGGGGATGAAATTAAAGGTCAATATTTCTCATGTTCGGTATACCCTGGGGGAGGATTCAAAGGAAAGGACTTTATTTACCCTCCTAACTTTGGTGAGGGCCTGCTTCATTCTAGGTTCACTCTCCACTTGGATTTGGTTTGATTTCCCCTTCTAGGGGAGCCACAAGTGGGAGAAGTCCATAGAGAAATACCCATTAAGGGCCTTAGACCAATTTCAACTTAATATCCCATAGGTTTCAGGGATGTCCACCACTTGAACATCTATTCTACTTGATATTTGGGGGTCCTAGATAAGATGAATCTGGATGTTTTTAGCTCACCCACCATTTTCACAATAGTTTTGTCCAATTGGACTACAGTGGCTTTGGATGGAGTGGGAGTGAGTCTGAGCTCCTAGCATATGATAAGGGCATGATGTTTCCCAAAGCACTGGAATCTACCAGGAAGTTGTATAGGTTCTTCCCTTGAATGTTCAGACTAGTAGGAAGGGAGGATCCTTTGTGTTTCCCTGGAAGATGGCCGAGTTGGCATCATCAAATGTAATGGTCTTTGGGGGACAACTGATGGCTTTTGAGTTTCCCAAGATCTTTAGAAGGGACTTCTTCTGCTCAGGACAATTTAGTAAAACCTCCACCAATTTCATGGAGGTGGTGGTGTCCAAAAGGCTGAAAGAGACAAAGGATGCAAAGGATTTGATTAGGCATCTGGTGAGTCAGATTGTGGGCCCATGTGCTCCTAATAGTTGGATGTTGGTTGAGTCAAATTTTGGTGTTTCTCCCTTTTTTTTCTTTCCTTTTTTGGCTTCTTTTCTTTGTCTCCTTTTTAGATTTAGATTTAATTTCCTTTCATATAGACTTAGTTGCTCTAGTTTAATTTTTCACAGTCCGGACTTGCTGGATTTTTTGTAATCCAAAATGTCTACTAGATTTTTTAGAGTTTTGGCATCTACTAAAATTTTTGAAGTTGCACACTCTGAAGCTTTGAAGGAGAAGGGGACCTCCAATTTTCCAGCACTTTGTTCACAAAGATATCAGACTTTCAGAGTATGATTACCTTTTTGGACTTAGAAGGTCCAAAGGTCCAAAAGTCTAAAATTCTAGAATAGAATCCCAGAGATGGCAACTATTCTACCAATGAAATACCAATTTAAGGGGGAATCACACCCCAACCAATGAAGGACCTCCAATATATTTTCCATTACAAGGAGGATATGTAGATAATGTTGGAGTATGAAGAAGAGATCAAATATGTTTCCATAGAATTGGTCATCTTTAGGGAAAAGCATGAACAATGCCTTAGTGTCATGCAAGTTGTGGAATTCGAATAAGTGCAGGAGAAAGTGGAGACAATCTAAAAGGCACATCCATACATCCTCCAAAAAGGGAGATTTTTTTTTATACTTAGTCATTTTCTCAAGTTCAATTTTGCGGCCTTTCGGACTTTGAAAGTCTAAAATTTTTGCAGTCATAAGGATCCATACTTAGCCATTTTTTAGATCTCCAAATTTTAGATTGGAGGTCAGGGTCCAAATTTTTTGGGCCATTCCAGCATGAAGAAGAATTTTTCATAAAGAGGGTCTTTCAGATTAAACTACTTGAAGACTAGAGTTTGATTTGGTTTAACTAGAAGGTATCTACCAGTTGCCCACACAAAGAGAAGCCAAGATGAACATTCCAAGGCAGAACTCAAAGATCAATAGAAAGACTGTAGTTAAAGATAGTGGATCTCCAGTTCCTTTCTCTCTTCTTTCTAAGTGAGTTTGACCCTAAATTCAAGGGAAAATTGATTGTAAATGGATCAAGGATCCATGAAAATTATTTTGCATTAGTTTAGTAATAGTTTTCTTTAGCAAGATTTAGTTTTAGTTTTTTTCATTATTTTTAGAGTTGTTGATGCCCTAGTTTTGGGGTTCAAAGTTTGTAGATCAAAGAACTATATATTGTAATCAAAAAAATGTAATATGGTTATATCCTTGATGCAATAAAGAGATACAGTTGGTGCTTCATTCATTATGTGATTATTTTTGGTTGTCTATGGGATTTTTATGAATGTGTGTTTTCTCATTCATTTCTTTCAAGGAGCCAATTAGGTTTATTGTATTTGGATTTGCAATTAATTAAATTGGATTTTGTTGTTTTACATCAATCTTGTTGTGACGAATGATCAGGAAAGATAATTATTTTGGTTCAACAATAAATCTGTCTTGTTTGTGTGCACATACTTGTGGGTTCACGATTTTGATGGATTTTCAAAATCTTGCATTTTGATATAGTTCTCTCTAAATGATTGCATATATTGCGTATAGAATTACAACATGGTCTGATTCATATTCAATGGGCTCTAATCTTTCCATCATTTAATTTGCAAGAATAGTTCAACAATGGTTTATGTTCGTGAGGATTTCATTTTCAGAAAAAAAAAAAAAAAATTTAAACTCTCGTTACCCAAATATTTGATATTTTGGAAATCTAGATAATTAGGTGATCTTCATAAATTCCAAAATAGATTTGCATCATTAGTAAGCTACATTCATTGGTAAATTGGAAAATACAAAAACAAGTATTAAAGCTGTTTTGCAGTTTGATCTCTTGAAAACACCAGCAAAGGCCTCCTTGTGAACATTCATATTTATCTTCAACTAATTTTACCTTGGGAATAACTTCATTATTATTTCAAGAGAGGAAATTGAATCTCGAGATCCTAGCAATTGACTTGAGTAAAAGCAACGCTCAATAGAAGTGACGCTAGAACGAGGGCCTAAAGATTGAAAAAGTTGGATAACATTGGATCTTTCTCTCCAGAATGGTTTGAGTGAGTGCTTAGATCATCTCTGAAAAGAGGTGAGTTCCTTGAACTCACTCATTACCACAGAGCTCGCAGTGACAAAGGAAAGTCAAGATATAACCCCTCTCACTATCACACTGAGCTAAAGAATTTGTTTGGACAGAAATCACACATCTCTATCCCGACTGTCCTCGCATCCATAAACTAAAATCAAAACTTACAGAATCATAGAATTGGTGGTATGCAAACCCTCCATCATCACACAATAGAAGTGGTGCTATAAGGAGGTCCAATTGAAATTCATTCTTGGAACAACTTACAAAATTAGATAATTGGTGGTATGAAAACCCTCCATCATCATGCCAACAGAAGTGGCGCTAGGAGGGCCAAATCAAAAGATTTCATGGTTACATGCACACTTGAATGGGTTGGATCTTGACAAGATCTAGTTTCAATGGGTATTATTTTGTGTATACTATGAGGTTTCCATGATATTCCTTTACATGCACACAATAGGCTTCCCTTTTTCTTCCCCAATAATAGACAAAATGCTACAAATGATGTGAGGATTTGCAAGGATCTAATTCTTTTTCTTAAAATTGAACATGAGTATGTTGTTTGAAATCTATTTTTAAAGACATTTAAAGGTGTACCACTTCAATGGTACACGATTCTTTCATCCAATTTTATTTTCTCATGGGTTGAATTAAAGGATTTATTCTTTATTCAATTTTATCTCAATGTGAGTGTGCAAGATTATTTATTCTATTATGTTGCTGTGAGAAGGACACCTCAAGAGCCTATTTCCCAATCTAATCATTGATTCCTTCTCATATATCAAAGGGTTCAAGATTCAAAAAGGATTGTGCTGATTTGATGTTAAAATAACATTATTTATGGCATTTGGATATCTCATTTGCAAGTATGATTAGATCTTTTGGTGAAATTACTACCCTACATGATGCATTTAACAAGGCACTTTTCTTGGCAAGATGTGGATGGGATGTTACAAAAGGTACAAGTGGTCTAGATGGAAGTTTCAAAATGAAATTGAATGAATCTTTCCAACCATTGCAGCACTATGTCAATCCAGTCAACATACCATGTTAGCTGCAATCACCCTATTTAACCAATTACAACTTTCCTGATATCCAAATGATGTAATCAACCAATAGCAAGAATCAAATCAATCATTTTCAAGATCAGGGTTGGAGTCAAAATTCTGATGCTACAACCTTGGATGCGAGCATTTCATCTCCCAATGATGGTCCTTTGACTATATTATCATATTATTGTCATACTTCAACACTTAATGCATCAATCCATGATGATTCTTCAAATGGAGAGGTTGTTGGCCATCCATATGAGCACTATAAAATGTGCAACAATGAATATTAAATGGGTCTACAAGTTTACAGCAATAAAGAACTCAATTTACCAAATGATTTTTTCACAAAAATCAGTCATGAGGTATCAAAACATGACAAACAAACCCAAGAGAATGAGACAGATTAAATGCTGCCCAAGAATTATGGTCACGAACAATCAGCAAGTAAGAAATATTTGACATCTTCAAAAGGTAATTTTGATGAATATTTTGAGGTTGAGAAAGGTTAAAAAATTGAAGATGAAGATACTCGTAATCTTTTTTCAGTGGATATTCCACTTGAGCGAAGTAGATTTAATGAGAGGTTGCAAGAATTGGGTATTCCTATCATTATCAGATTTTCATGGATGGACGGATGTAGGATATACCTCACAAACCAACATTGTGAGGTGGATAGCCTTGTTTTCCTTGGTAAGATGGACTTCTATTTGAAAGGAAAGATGACTATTGAAGAGGTATTAATTCCTATAGCGAATCATTGGGATAATCAATCAAGGAAGGAAGAAGATGAGTATGATCAAACCCATGAGACTTTGGAAGATATTTTCTTTCTTGATGAGGAAATTTTTATTTTTTTTGGAAAAATTTGATATTTTATTTATATTAATCTGGTTCAAAGGGCTCCCGGAGAAAGAACCAGTAAAGAAAACTTCATTCGTTACCCATAACATTACAAAAAAGAGAAAGAAAGCTCAGCTGTGATCATGTCAAAATTTTAACCCGAACCCCAGACGATCAAATATGACCGTTTATAAAAAGAGGGATCCGCATGAATTTAAAATAGAATAGATGTCCAGATAGAACAATTTGGATACATTCTATTTAGCTGTAGACCAACCTAATACTAAGAAAATTACATTATGTGCATATAAATGCATACAATATGAGAAGAAAGTGCTATTGGTATAACAAACTTTTTTGTGAAGATAATAATCCTTAGAGCCAAATAGAGATAGATCCAGCAAAAAGTAAAGGTAGATCTATAAAAAAGCATGTCTCAAATATCTCCAATAGCCAGCCATCCATGCACATGAGAACTCCTAAAAAAATGGGGTCAAAGAGAACAAAAACTGAAAACTCATACTTCTACTGTTAAGAAAGGAATCCCAAGGGAGGGAATTGGAATAGGGAATTCCATAGCTTATCAGCATGTGAAATTAATGGGTCAATCTCACCATGAAAATGATCCAGCAAATGTCTCATACATAATTAAAGCATGAATATTAGGAATAAGAATAAGAATTTCATCAAAGATCACACCTTCAATTGGGAAGTCAAAAAGATCAGAACAAAAATTCTAACCCAGAGATTAGGAGATCAGAATTCGTCAACATATCTATAAAGAGCCATTCAGACAAAAAGCTTATACAAAACAAAGATCAGAGTTACAAAAACCAAGTTAGATTCTCATGAGACATTAAAAACAAATGAAAACGTCATCATATATGAGTAGGATAACTAAAATTAATGCAGAATCATATCAAGAAAGATTAAAACCAAGTTTTGTACCATTATTTTGAGGGACAAACTTCAATGTTAATAAAATGAGGATATAATAGAATGCAAGCATGTGAAATAAATAAGGGAACCTATCTTCGGCATTTCCATCCATTAGTCTGGTTTTATTTGCAGGTTTGATCCCTTTGCCATGGAGCCAAATTTCAGCTTCCGCACCAAAAAGTAGCAAAAGGGCTTATATGGACCTATAGAGAAGATCAGGTTGCAAAAAATGCTACAAATATCAACTGAGGAAATCATTTTAGTGGTTCAAGATATACTCAGACCCCTATTCTAGAACAATCATTGAAGGTGGAAGTTGCAAGTCGACATAGCCGCTATGGTTATGGCATGGGGACTAGAACTTGGCATACAGGAGGATCGGGTTAAATGGAACATAACAGTCTATAGTGGAAGGAATGAGTCATAACAATCTATAGTGGAAGGAACAAAATGTAATAAGTTTCCTATATTGCTTACATTGTTCAAAATATAACAGAATTAAAATGACACCTTCTCTTCATCAATTAAGTGAAAAATAGAAGGATGCAATGTTGAAGAAACAGAGGAGGATGGGTGAAGGAGGGTGTTATCTTCAACACCATAATTTGCAAGCAGATCAGCAAGATGATTTCCCTCTCTGAGAGTGTGAGTTATATAGCACTCTGAAAATGAATCCAGTAACAGCCAAATTCTTGAGAATACATAGTGAATGTGTCTAGAGAAAGAATTTATTTTAATGCAAGCATTAATAACTACAGAAGAATCACCTTCAATATGAAGACATTTAACATCTTATTTCTTAACAGCAATCAAACCATAGAGTAGTGCATATGCTTCGGCCATATTATTTTTTCCTGAAGGAATAGGAAGAGCCTCAAAAAGAATAACATGACCTAAATGATTTTTGATGACAAAGCCAATTCCTGACTTGCTAGGATTCCCTCTTGAAGCACCATCAAAATTTAATTTTAGAAATCCCACTTGGGGAGGGGTCCACTTAGTTAAAGACCTAACCTTAGTTTTATCCTTAATAGAGATGGGGAAAGGAAGAATCAAAAAATCCAAGCCATGCCATTTTTTAATAATATAATTATCCCAAGAGGAAAAACCCCTTTGACCATTGAATTTTTTGACATAGGCATTAGTAACTTCAATAATTGAATGTTTAAGTCTATTAAGAACTTCTTGAATGTCAGAAAAAGAGTTACGAAAAATCCTTTTATTTCTCTCCCACTAAATAGCCCAGAGTATCTGAGAAGGGGAATAGATCCAAAGAGAAGCAAACATAGATTTGGGAAACAAACAGGGCCAAGACTGAAATAAGTCCCAAATAGTAGATGGGAGGGCTATAGAATAGTCCAGTAAGTTTAAAATAAAAGACCAACATAATTGTGAAAAAGGACAATTTAGAAAAAGATGATCAATTGACTCTTGTTGCTGATTACATAAAACACATAAGAAATTATTCGTAATATTAAGTCTAGCTAATCTATCACCTGTGAGGACACAATTTTTTAAGGGAAGCTAGGAAAAACAACCTTCTTCAGGTAAAACTGACTTATGCCAGAAAAAAATGAAAGCTCTATGTCTTGGTCTATTACTCTGATTATCTTGGATAACCTTATATCCCAGTTTGACCGAATAATGCCCGTCAGCCAAAGGGGTCCAAAAAAGATGATCTGGGGCTTTTGATAGAAAAAAAAGCTGAGATGTGAAGAAGCTATTCACATTGGATGCATCTTGACGAGAGATAGGAAAAAGAGAAAAATCTACCCAATGAACTAGCCCTGAATGAATGGAAACCACAGATACATATGAGAGAAAATTAAAGCCCCATAATGAAGAAATAGTTTCCCAGACATTTGCAAAAAGTGGGATGGTATTGAGGGGAGGCAGACCATTCCATGAATCTAGCCAAAATTTTATTGATTCACCATTATTAACCTCCCAAGAAATAGCAGAGGTGACAACATGCCTAGCTTTC
>MU227817.1:4432802-4469101 GCA_018584345.1 Thuja plicata
CTTAAATCCAATCTTGGTAAGATAACCATCTAGTCTCTCATACCAAGCTCTTGGGGCCTGTTTAAGTCCATAGAGTGCTTTCTTCAATATGCATACCATGTCTGGTTTATCTGATAGATTAAATCCTCCAGGTTGTTCTATGTAAATTTCTTCCTTCAAGTCACCATTCAGAAAGGTTGATTTGACATCCATTTGATATACTTTGAAGTCTTTGAATGTTGCATAGGCCAAGAATAACTTAATGGCTTCTAATATACTCACAGGGAAAAATGTGTCAGTGTAATCTATTCCTTCCCTCTCTGCATATCCTTTACACACTAATCTTTCTTTGTTTCTAACCACTGTACCATCTTCATTCATCTTGTTCCTAAATACCCACTTTGTTCCAATCACATTTTTGTCACTAGGTCTAGGAAACAATTCCCGTGTGTCATTTTTTATTTTTTGATCTAATTCTTCTTCCATTGCTTTTTTCCAATCAGAATCCTTGCAAGCATCTTCAACATTTAAGGGTTCAATCTGTCAAAGTAAACATACCTCTTCATCCACTGTTAAACTTTTTTCTTTAGATCTAGTCAAAACACTTCTGCTCTGATCTCCAATGATATCATCTTTTGAATGATACCTAGATGTGAACTATGAAACTTTTGGTGTGACATCCTCATCTATAATCTATGATACTTCTTTGCTTGATTCAAGTTCATTACATGAAACATCAATGCAATCGAACATTTCTTTAATAATAGTGTCTTTGTTGTTAGGCCTAGGTTCATCCTCAATCATAGGTGCATATTCATAGTACCTTTCTTGAACCATGAACTTCTCATCAATCTTTACATGAGTACTTTCAATTATCTTCTTTAATCTCAAATTAAAACATTTGTATGCTTTTCTTTTAGTAGAGTAACCAAGGAAAATACCTTCATCACTTCTAGCATCAAACTTACCAACACCATCATCTCTCTTGATGTAGCACTTGCTACCAAAGATTCTAAAGTATTTTACTATAGGTACATTACCAAACCAAAGTTCATAAAGTGTCTTATCCACACCTGGCCTTAGTTGTGTTTTGTTGATAGTATAGACTATTGTATTGACTGCATCTCTCCAATAGGTGTGTGCAACTTTTCCTTCTATCATCATAGTGTGCAATGTATCAAGTATGATCATGTTCCTTCTTTCTGCTATCCCATTCTATTGTGGGGTTCTAGGTGCACTCAACTATCTTTTGATTCTATGTTCTTTACAGTAATCATAAAACTAGTTAGAGGTGAATTCTCCTCCTCTATCTAATCTCAGACACTTTAGTTTTAATCTAGATTCATTCTCTACTATGGATTTGAATATTTTGAACTTCTCAAAGGCTTCAGACTTCTCCTTTAAGAAAACAACCCACATCATGCTTGAAAAATCATCAACAAACAAAATGAAATACCTTTCTCCATAATATGATCTGGTTTGAGTATGACCACATAAATCTGTATGAACTAGGTCTAACTTGTTTTTAGCTGAGTTCTGCTTGCTTTTGAAAGAGCTCCTTACATGCTTTCCCATAACACATTCCCTGCACATTGTGCTAACTGGTCTTGTAATACTTTCAAGGTCTCTAACTACCTTGACATTGCTTATCTTTACTATATTATTAAAATTGATATGACAGAGTCTCTTGTGCCATAACCAACTATCATCCACTTTTGCAACAAAACAACTTACATCTGAACTGAGCTAAAAAACATTACCTTTTTTTTTTTAGCCTGATGCAATCACATCTCCTTCTTTGTTGCTAATAATTCATTTGTTGTCTTTGAATTCCAAATGATAACCTTTTTCAAGTAGCTATCCAACACTAAGTAAGTTGTGATGCAATCCATCAACATATATAACATCATCTGTCTTGTTCTTTCCATCCAAGGTGATAGATCCTCTGCCTATGATAGGTTTTGGAGTGTTATCTCCAAATCTAACCATACCACTTTTGTGCTTGTCTAGATGAAAAAATCTATCTTTATCACTTGTCATGTGATGAGAGCATGAACTATCAATGATCCAATCAGTTTTGATGTTTGCTTTGGAAATTAGGGCTAACTCTTGTGCTTATTTTTCATCTTCAATGTCCATATCCTAAAGCAATTTTTCCATGGCTTTAAGGGAAATGAATCCAATTTCATCTTCTCTTTAATCTTCATTAGTTACACCTTCTTTAGCATGATAGCATTCCTTCTTGTATTTAGGTTTATAATCATATCTTAATTTCTTTACTCTTGTAGGACACTTGGATGCAAAGTGACCGATCCTGTTGCATGAAAAACATTTTAATGGAAGTTGTCCTTCATATTTTCCTTTGCCTTTCTTTTCTCTTTTAGCAATCATGGCAATGATTTCTTCTAGTTCTTCATCAACTTCTTCTTTCTCATTACTACTAGAGATATGTAAAGGTTTCTTACCATGGACTGAGGCTTTGAAAGTTGATTCACTTTTGGGTTCAGTCTTCAATCTTGATATCTCAAATGCAGAGATTTTACTGATCAAAGTCTCTCTCTTGAATTCTTGTGAAAATTGCATGGTTTCATCTAGAATGTTGATCTTGCTCTCATAGTCTGTTGTTAAAGTAGTCATCAACTTGTCCATTATGTCTTCTTCTGATGTTTCTCCACCATTTTTTATGATTCTAGAAGCTTCTTCATTTATCCTCTGATTGTAGGCTCTAATGTTCTCTTTAGGTAACATCTCAAGGTTGTATTTCTTTTTCTATGTCTTCCTGCGTGCATTCTTTGCTTGGATATCTCCTTCAAACATGTCTTCTAAATACTTCTATATTGTGTATGCCTTGTCTACTTTCTTGATCTCAGAGAATTCACTGTCAGATAGTGCACTTATAAGGGCTTCTTTGGCAACTGCATTGGCTATGAATGTATCCTTTTGTTTAATAGTAGCATCATCTCTTGAGAGGTCTTTTAGAAGAGGGAATAACAACTTCTTGTGTGGCTATCTCAAAGATGTCAAAAACAACACACTGTAAATGTGTTATCATTTTGTTCTTCCAATCCAGATAATTTTCTCCATCGAACTTAGGACTCTCTTTTTTGAAGTATGTCATCTGATCTACCTTAAGCTATTAGGCTTCTTCTTCAAGGCACTTGGCTCTGATACCAATTGTTAGAATAGTCCCAAGGGATAACTGAGAGGGGGGGTGAATCAGTTATCAGCTAATTTAATTCTTTTCCTTTATTAACTCCAGAATATATTAAAGTAAATGCACATTCAGATAACACAATAGACAACACAACAATTTGGTTACGGGGAAACCAAATGGTAAAAATACTAGTGGGAATTAACACCCACAATGAACTATACTTTTTTATAATAATCCCTGTTAGAAGATCTTGCAACCCTAGTTGTTCTTTACAATGCAATAAGTATAGTGACCTGGCCAAGGGTCTGACCCTGTTAGGAGTCTTTTACAAATAACCCTGTTAGGGTTGAGGACTCACTGTCCAAAAGCTCATTGCTTCAATGGTGAAGGATACAACCTTCTATAGAATAGATATGCACTATATCTGATGATGAACTGTAGAGTAGACCTGTTGTCTTGATCAGTTCCAATGTATTATAATCTTTCACTGCTTCTTCACATAGATCCTTGATGAATGAAACACAACTGATATTCTGCTCTGTACTTATTTTATCTCTTTTCTTCTCATTCACACTTAGCGTTCCACAAATGAACTATTATAAGTATCTTCCTCAAAGTATGAGATCATGGGACCTATTAAGAAACTCTCCATAACATCCTTGTCAGCTTAACTAACCACATAGGCATAATTACAACCGTGCAATATAAACTGAATAGACGCGATGCTTCACTAAGTCAGCCTCACCAAATTAACTCTAACTTTGCAATCTTGTTGAAACACATTTGGCACCTTTAGATAACTATTTTTAACTCATAACTAATCTTGAATATACACACGCATATCCTAAAGATAGGCACAACTCAAGAAGCAATGCAATATGTCATCTTTGTATAGACAAACTCTAGAAACTGTAACTACCACAAACAGAATTGCACAACACAACTGAAACTTAATATCTGAGTCTGTGTGTATGAAAAAAACATAAACAACATATCTACAACATGAATATAACCATGCAAGACTTGATATCATCATTCTAATAAGTACATATAGAACACTGCTTTATATTATATGTTATCATCAATGACAAACATACAATCAACTAGCTGCCAAAAGTAAATCTCCAAAAACTATTTCCAGTGATGGTACAAATGTTTGGTTTATTGCAAGATGAGTTTCCAGAAGTTGTTTGTTGATAAAGAAATGCCTCGGTCATTTCTCCTTTTGTCTAGGCTATTTGTTTTGGTTCCACAATACATGCCCCATTTAGGCTACTTAGCCTAACAAGGACCACCTTTTTTGGGTCTTTCAACCTTTTGGCCAATTTGATTAGGCATCTGATGATTCAAATTATGGGCCTATGTGCTCCCAATAGTTGGATGTTGGTTGAGTCAAATTTTGGTTTTTTTCTCTTTTATTTTCCATCCTTTTTTGGCTTATTTTCTTTGTCTCCTTTTTAGAGTTAGATTTAATTTCCTTTCATATAGACTTAGTTGTTCTAGTTTAATTTCTTGTTTTCAATAAATATTGCTAACAAGGAATCCTTTGTGATTGCAAAACTGAGAATATCGATGTATGAACCAATGAGTTAGAGAAATTCTTTGATAGGATTGACTTGCAGCTATTTGAAGGTGAGAACAAAGAGAATTTATATTCTACCAATAAAAATTTTTGACAATTCATGGGAATTGTGACCGCGGTGAACGCAAAATATGATTTGCAATAGATGTTTAAGTTCAAGGGAAATGCGAAGCAAATTATGGATGACATTGAAGAAGTTCAAAAGTTTGAAGCATGCCTTTCTAGGTTTAGGGAGAGGCAATAGGGGAAGTTCAACTTTATGGAGCTACTCAATTTTGATGAAGTCCAAGAAGTTGCGAAGATATTCCACAAAGCTCATACCAGGATCCTACAGTGGACTTAGCCATTTTTCTGTCATGATATTTTTGAAGTCCAAAAGTCTAAAGTTGTGGACTTTTGATGGACTTTCACTGGTTTTTTGCACTTTCACAGTTCATACTTTTGCTATATTTTTGGAGTATGAAAGTTCAAAGTTCTAGAATTTTGCTAGATTTTTTGCAGTCTGGACTTGCTGGATTTTTCGCAGTCCGGACTTGCTAGAAGTTTTAAACTCTGAAACTTGATGGATTTTTCATAGTCCAGACTTGCTAGATTGTTTGCAATTCAAAACTTATTGGATTTTTCACAGTCTGGACTTACTAGAAGTTTCACAGTCTGGACTTGTTGGATTGTTCATAGTCTGAAACTTGCTATTTTTTTGCAGTCTAGACTTGCTGTATTTTTAGCAGTCCAAAATGTTTGTTGGGATTTTCAAAGGTTTGGCGTCTGCTAAAATTTTTAGATTTTCAGACTCCATAGCTTAAAAGGAGAAGGGGCCCTCCAATTTTCTTGCACTTTTTGTACAAAGAGATCAAACTTTCAAACTTTCAAAGTATGATTACCTTTTTGGACTTAGAAGGTCCGAAGGTCCAAAAGTCCAAAATTCTAGTATAGAATCCCAGAGATGAAAAATATTCTACCAATGAAATACCAAATTAAGGGGGCATCACACCCCCACCAATGAAGGAACTCCAACATCTTTTCCATTTCAAGGAGGATATGCAGATAATGCTGGAGTATGAAGAAGAGATCAAATCTTTTTCCATAGAATTGGTCGTCTTTAGGGAAAAGCATGAACAACGCCTTAATGTCATCCAAGTTGTGGAATTTGAATTAGTGCAGGAGATAGTGGAGAGAATCTAAAAGGCACATCCAGACATCCTCCAAAAATGACTAAGTGTTCAATTTTGGACTTAGTAAAATTTTGTAAAAGGGAGATTTTTTTTATACTTAGTCATTTTCTCAAGTTCAATTTTGCAGCCTTTCAGACTCTGAAAGTCCAAAATTTTTGGAGTCATAAGGATCCATACTTATCCATTTTTTAGATCTCCAAATTTCAGAGTGGAGGTTAGGGTCCAAAATTTCTGGGTCATTCCAGTGTGAAGAAGAATTTTTCATAAAGAGGGTGTTTCAAATTAAACTACCTAAAGACTAGAGTTCAATTTGGTTTAACTAGAAGGTATCTACCAGTTGCCCATGCAAAGAGAAGCCAACATGAAGATTCCAAGGGAGAAATCAAAGATCAATAGAAAGACTATAGTTAAAGACGGTGGATCTCCAGTTCCTTAATCTCTTCTTTCTATGCAAGTTTGACCCTAAATTCAAGGGAAAACTGATTGTAAATGGATCAAGGATCCATGCGAACTATTTTGCATCAGTTTAATAATAGTTTTCTTTAGCAAGATTTAGTTTTAGTTTTTTTTCATTATTTTTAGAGTTGTTGATGCCCTAGTTTTGGGGTTCAGAGTTTGTAGATCAAAGAAATATATATTGTAATCAAAACAATGTAATATGGTCGGATCCTTGATGCAATAAAGAGATACATTTGGTGCTTCATTCATTTTGTGATTATTTTTGGTTGTCTATGGGATTTTTATGAATGTGTGTTTGCTCATTCATTTCTTTCAAGGAGCCAATTACATTTATTGTATTTGGATCTGCAATTAATTAAATTGGATTTTGTTGTTGTTCATCGATCTTGTTGTGATGAATGATCGGGAAAGATAATTATGTTTGTTCAATGATAAATTCGTCTTGTGTGTGTGCACATGCTTGTGGGCTCATGATTTTGATAGATTTTGAAAATCTTGCATTTTTATATAGTTCTCTCCAAATGATTGCATCTATTGGGTATAGAATTACAACATGGTCTGATTCATATTCAATGGGCTCTAATATTTCCATCATTTAATTTGCAAGAACGATTCAACAATGGTTTATGTCCATTAGGATTTAATTTTTAGAAAAAAAATTAAACTCTCGTTACCCAAATCTTTGATTTTCTTTGGCAATCTAGATAATTAGGTGATCTTCATAAGTTCCAACATAGATTTGCATCATTAGTAAGTTACATTCATTGGTAAACTGGAAAATAAAAAAACAAGTATTAAATTTGTTTTGCAGTTTGATCTCTTGAAAATACCAGGAAAGGCCTCCTTGTGAACATTCACATTTATCTTCAACTGATTCTACCAAGCATGTTGTACCATGACCATGGATAACCTTGGGAATAACTTCGTTATTCTTTCAAGAGAGGAAATTGAATCTTGAGATCCTAGCAATTGACTTGAGTAAAACCAACGCTCAATAGAAGTGACACTAGAAAAAGGGCCTAAAGACTGAAAAAGTTGGATAACATTGGATCTTTCTCTCTAGAACGGTTTTAGTGAGTGCTTAGATCATCTTCTAAAAGAGGCGATTACCTTGAACTCACTCGTGACCATAGAGTTCGCAGTGACAAAGGTAAGTCAACAGAGAACCCCTCTCACTATCACACTAAGCCACAAAATCTTCTTGGAAAAAAATTACACATCGCTATCCTTACTGTCCTCGCAGCCATAAACCAAAATCAGAACTTACAAAATCATAGAATTGGTGGTATGCAAACCCCCAATCATTATGCTGATAGAAGTGGCACTAGAAGGAGGTCCAATTGAAATTCCTTCTTAGATTAACTTACAAAATCAGATAATTGGTGGTATGCAAACCCTCCATCATTATGCCAATAGAAGTGGCACTAGGAGGGCCAAATCAAAATATTTCATGGTTACATGCACACTTGAATGGGTTGGATCTTGACAAGATATAGTTTCAATGGGTAGTCCTTTGTGTACACTACGAGGTTTCCATGATATTCCTTTACATGCACATAATAGGATTCCCTTGTTCTTCCCTAATAATGGACAAAATGCTACAAACCATTTGAGGATTTGCAAGGATCTAATTATTTTTCTTAAAATTAAACATGAAGATGTTGTTTGAAATCTATTTTGAAAGACATTTAAAGGTGTAGCACTTCAATGGTACGTGATTATTTCATCCAATTTTATTTGCTCATGGGTTAAATTAAAGGATTTATTCTTTATTCAATTTGATCTCAATGTGAGTGTGCAAGATTATTTATTCTATTATGTTGCTGTGAGAAGGACACCTCACTTGAGTCTATTGCCCAATTTAATCATTGATTCCTTCTCATGTATCAAAGGTTTCAAGATTCAAAAAGGATAGTGCTGATTTGATGTTAAAAGAACATTATTTATGGCATTTGGATATATCATTTGCAAGTATGATTAGATCTTTTGGCGAAATTACTACCATACATGATGCATTCAACAAGGCACTTTTCTTGGCACGATGTGGATGGGATGTTACAAATGGTACAAGTGGTCTACATGGAAGTTTCAAAATGAAATTGATTTCCATATTAGCTGCAATCACCCTGTTCAACCGATTACAACTATCCTGATATCCAAATGATGTAATGAACCAATAGCAAGAATCAAATCAATCATTTTCAAGATCGGGTTTGGAGTCAAAATTCCCATACTACAACCTTGGATGCAAGCATTTCATCTCCCAATGATGGTCCTTTGACTATATTGTCATATTATTTTTATACTTCAACACTTAATGCATCAATCCATGATGATTCTTCAAATGGAGAGCTTGTTGGCCAGCCTTATGAGCATGATAAACTGTGCAACAATGAATATTAACTGGGTCTAAAAGTTTACAGCAATAGAGAACTCAAGTTACCAAATGATTTTTCCACAAAAATCAATCATGAGGTATCAAAACATGACAAACAAACCAAAGAGGATGAGACATATTCAATGATGCCCCAAAATTATGGTGATGAACAATCAGTAAGTAAGAAATATTTGACATATTCACAAGTTAATTTTGACAACTCTTTTGAGGTTGAGAGAGGTTAAAATTTTGAAGATAAAGATACTCATAATATTTGTTGGGTGGATATTCCACTTGACCGAAGTAGATTGAATGAGAGGTGGCAAGAATTGGGTATTCCTATGTCATTATCAGAGTTGTCATGGATGGATAGATGTAGGATACACCTCACAAACCAACATTGTGAGGTGGATTGCCTTGTTTTCCTTGTGAAGATGGACTTCTATTTGAATGGAAAGATGACTATTGAAGAGGTATTAATTTCTATAGTGGATCATTGGGATAATCAATCAAGGAAGGAAGAATATGAGTATGACCAAACCCATGAGACTTTGGAAGATATTTGCTTGCTTGATGAGGAAGTTAAAGTGGTCATCATATAAAATAATTATCAAAGGGTTGTCTTAGGGTTTGTAACACTCACACATGGCCAACAATGTGGAATGAAGGGCTTACCAATTGATAAACAAGATGACTCTCTGTCTCTATCATCAGATGAGGTAGTTAAAGTGCTTGATATGGTATCATGTTTGAGTAAATAAATGTCCATTTCTGGGTATTCTATGCAAATATCAGACCTTGCAATAGCTAGTTCATGTAGATTTCATCCATTTGATCTACATCTAGAAGTAAGTTGTCCTGACTTCATCCTACCTTGGGAGATTGCTTTAGAAGGTAAGGGCAATTTTGAGCATGTTACTTTAAGGCTTGAGGAATAAAATGATTCAATTGCTGATACTAATGATTCTTACAATTTAAAGGACATGTGTATGGTTGAATTTGTTAGTCCTAATGAGGTCAAATGTGATGATTTATTATTTACGACTAATGATGATTATAGAAAGGATCACAGTCTTGATGTTTTTCCTTTTGAATTTTGTTGTAATGAAAAGTATCATACATCACCAATGCCTATGTTTTCTTATGGTGTGCATGTACTTAATGAGGATGGAGTGGTGTACCCTAAGTTAATACCTCCAGAAGAAGAAATTAGGTTGTGTGAGTATACTCCCATGGTTGGGAACTCACTAAATCAGGTGGTATCTTTCCATTAGCCCTTATAGTTTGATAATTTCCAATTTAAATATGATGTCAAGGGTGAAAAACCTTGTTTGTCGATTAACCATGGTCATGGAGAGTTGCCACAACATCTGATTTTTTATAATTTGTACCTAGAATTTGAACAAAACTTGTCTAAATTTTATTTTCCTGAGTACAAAGATGAGTTTACATTCCTTAGAACTATACAAGGCACGTTATTGCTACTGCATGGAGAGGAAAATCAATTAACCAGTAACTCATGTGATTTTTGTTCTAAGTCTTTTGTATATAATTTATCTTTATTTTTGAATATGTAGGTGTTAGTGTTTTATTTGGGTTTTACTAGTTAGTTTTGTTTCTTGTTTCTTTTTGTCAGTGTGTCTTTATTTGTTCCTTTTTTCTTGGTTGTTTTTCTTCCTTTTGTTTGTCGATCTTTGGGTAAGTGTTTTTTTTGGGGGCTATTCCTGACAAGTGGTCCATCCCAACTGATCCTTGATGAGAGGTAGAAGTATTTATTAAACTAAATTTCCAAAGAGATGTATCTTGCAAGAAGTTGTACACGGGGATCAAGTTGGTGATACATTTTTCTGGCAACCAAGGTGATGTTCAACTTTGATCATACTAAATCATGAGATATATTAAAATACAAGATTAGAAATGTTGGTTTCTTGGGCAATTGTTAGTTAGAGTCATCACAATCATGTTGACTTGGGTACCCACCAGTCCCAGAACCCTTCTCCATCTATAACCTGAATAAAAAAAAGAGAGGAAGGAAAGAAGGAAAAATGAATCAATGGTCGTTGTGGTGATAAGAATCTTATACCAAGGTATCACAGTCTAAGCATTGTCTTTTTTTATCAAAAGCAATAAAATGAAGGCATTCAAGATGTATCATACTCAAAGCACAAGTGGCCCAAACCTATCACCGATCAAGAAAGAAGAAATAATTCCAAAGAGAGAATCCTCCAAATACCTCTGCTTCAAATATCGTTAGAAGACATAGAACGGTGACTCTAGAAATCTCTATCGGGGATATGGATGCCTAACTGATAGTAGAGAATGGTTAGATATGGAATCATGGGAAACTTTATCAGGGCTATGGATGCATGAATAGCAATAGAGCTCTTCACGAGACACCCTTGTCAACATTGTGAAGGTTGGTTTTGGCTGATATTTGTCTAAGATATCTTCATCAAAAGGTCAAGGGAAGAAATACACAACTACACACAATGGAAGAAATGACAAGTGACTTCAATTTTGAGTGTTAGTGAAAGAATATTTCCACTAATGGTATGTATGTTTGGGTTATTGCAAGACGAGTTTCCAGAAGTTGTTTGTCTATAAAGAAATTCCTCAGTCATTTCTCCTTTTGTCATGGCTATTTGTTGTGGTTCCACAACACACATCCCATTTAGGCTACTTAGCCTAATAGGGACCCCCTTTTTTGGATCTTTCAGCCTTTTGGCCAATTTTATTAGGAATCTGGTGAGTCAAATTGTTGGGCCATGTGCTCCTAATAGTTTGATGTCGCTTGAGTCAAATTTTGGTGTTTTTCTCTTTTTTTCCATCCCTTTTTGGCTTCTTTTCTTTGTCTCCTTTTTAGATTTAGATTTAATTTCCTTGCATATAGACTTTGTTGTTCTAGTTTAATTTCTTGTTTTCAATAAAGATTGATAACGATGCATCCTTTGTGATTGCATAACTAAGAATATCGATGTATGAACAATTGAGTTAGAGAAACTCTTCGATAGGATTGACTTGCAACTGAATGAAGATGAGAACAAAGAGAATTTATATTCTACCAAGTACAATGTTTGACAATCCATAGGAATTGTGACCGCGGTGAACGCAAAAGATGACTTGCAATAGATGTTTCAGTTCAATGGAAATATGAAGAAAATCATGGATGACATTAAAGAAGTTTAAAAGTATGAAGCACATTGTTCCAAGTTCAGGGAGAGGAAACAGGGGAAGTTGAACTTTATGCAGTTACTCAATTTTGATGAAGTCCAAGAAGTTACAAAGAGTTCCACAAAGCTCATCCCAGGATCCTACTAGTGGACAACCATTTTTCCGTCATGATATTTTTGAAGTCCGAAAGTCTAAAGTTCTAGAGTTTTGATGGACTTTCGCTGGTTTTTTTCTGGTTTTTCGTACTTTCATGGTTCAAAATTTTGCTAGATTTTTTGGAGTCTGAATGTCCAAATTTGTAGAATTTTCCTAGATTTTTTGCAGTCCAGAATTGCTAGATTTTTCACAGTCTACACTTGCTGGAAGTTTCACAGTCTGAAACTTGATGTATTTTTTACAGTCCAAACTTGCTGGATTGGTCACAGTTCAAAACTTGTTGGATTGTTCATAGTCTGGACTTGATGGAAGTTTCACAGTCTAGACTTGCTAGATTGTTTGCAGTCTGAAACTTGCTGATTTTTTGCAATCAAGACTTGCTAGATTTTTTGCAGTCTAAAACTTCTACTCAACTTTTTGGAGTTTCAGTGTCTGCTAAAATTTTTGGAGTTTCAAATTTTGAAGCTCTGAAGGAGAAGGTGACCTTTGATTTTCCTGCCCTTTGTGCACAAATAGATCAGACTTTCAAACTTTCAGAGTCTGATTACCTTTTCATACTTTGAAGGTCTAAAAGTCTGAAACTCCAGTATAGAATCCCAGAGATGACAACTATTCTACTGATGAAATACCACTTTAAGGGGGCATCAAACCCCCACCAACAGAGGACCTCCAACATCTTTTCCATTTTAAGGAGGATATGCAGATAATGTTGGATTATGAAGAAGAGATCAAGTCTTTTTCCATAGAATTGGTCATCTTTAGGGAGAAGAAAGAACAAAGCCTTAGTGTCATCCAAGTTGCATAGTTTGAATAAGTGTGGGAGATAGTGGAGAGACTCTATAAGGTGCATCTAGACATCCTCCAAAAATTACTAGGTGTTTATTTTTGGACTTAGTCAAATTTTGTAAAAGGGAGATTTTTTTTTTATACTTAGCCATTTTCTCAAGTTCAATTTTTCGGCCTTTCATACTCTAAAAGTCTAAAATTTCTGGAGTCATAAGGATCCATACTTAGCCATTTTTCATATCTCCAATTTTGGAGTGGAGTTTAGGGTCTAAAATTTTTGGGCCATTCCAGCGTGAAGAAGAATTTTGTATAAAGAGGGTGTTTCAAATTAAACTACCTGAAGTCTAGAGTTTGTTTTGGTTTAACTAGAAGGTATCTACTAGTTTCCCATGCAAAGAGAAGCCAAGATGAATATTCCAAGGGAGAACTCAAAAATCAACAGAATGACTACATTTAAAGATGGTGGAGCTATAGTTCCTTTCTCTCTTCTTTCTAAACAAGTTTGAACCTAAATTCATGGGCAAACTGATTGTAAATGGATCAAGGATCCATCTAAACTATTTAGCATCAGCTTAATAGTAATTTTCTTTAGCAAGATTTAGTTTTAGTTTGTTTTCATTGTTTTTAGAGTTGTTGATGCCCTAGTTTTGGGGTTCAGAGTTTGTAGATCAAAGCACTATATATTGTAATAAAAAAAATGTAATATGGTCAGATCCTTGATGCAATAAAGAGATACAATTGGTACTTCATTCACTGTGGGATTATTTTCTATTTTCTATGGGATTTTTATGAATGTGTGTTTTCTCATTAATTTCTTTCAAGGAGCCAATCGGGTTTATTGTGTTTGTATCTGCAATTAATTAAATTGGATTTTGTTTTTTTTCATTGATATTGTTGTGACAAATGATCGGGAAAGATAATTTTGTTGCTTCAATGATAAATCTATCTCGTGTGTGTGCACATGCTTGTGGCTTCACAATTTTGATAGATTTTGAAAATCTCATGTTTTGATATATTTCTCTCCAAACGATTGCATCTATTGGGTATATAATTGTGACATGGTCTGATTCATATTCAGTGAGCTCTAATATTCCATCATTTAATTTGTAAGAATGGTTCAGCAATGGTTTATGTCCATTAGGATTTCATTTTCAACAAATTTTTTTAAACTCTTGTTACCCAAATCTTTGATTTTCTTTGGAAATCTAGATAATTAGGTGATCTTCATAAGTTCCAACATAGATTTGCATCATTAGTAAGATACATGCATTGGTAAATTGGAAAATACAAAAATAAGTACAAAATTTGTTTTGCAGTTTGACTTCTATAAAATACCAACAAAGGCCTCCTTGTAAACATTCACATTTATCTTCAACTGAGTTTATCGAGAAGGTTGTACCATGACCATAGAGAACCTTGGGAATAAATTTTTTATTCTTTCAAGGGAGCAAATTGAAACTTGAGATCCTAGCTATTGACTTGTGTAAAAACAACACTCAATAGGTACTAAATGGATTTTCATAAACAAAGAGAATGAGCATGGAGAAGTTATCAGAAATAAAGCTAGATAGGTTTGCAAAGGTTATGCACAAGAAGAAGGTATTGTATATGGAGAGACTTTCTCACATTTTTCTAGATTGGAAGGAGTTATAATACTTCTAGCTTATTCTTCTTACAAAGGATTCAAGGTATATCATATGGATGTTAATTCTGCATTTCTTAATGGGATACTTGAAGAAGTATACATTGAGCAACCTAAAGGATTTATTGAGAACACAAACAAGAACAAGGTATGTAAGTTACATAAAGATTTATATGGTTTGAAACAAGAACCTCGAGCATGGTATGAGAGATTGTACTCTTATATAATCAAAATAGGATTTCAAAGAACAAGTGATAACAGTAATGTTTACTTGAAATGTGACAGTACTAATAAAGTTTAGATTACTGAAATTTTTGTTGACGATATTATCTTTTGAGGCAATGACACTTTATGTAAAGTATTTTATGATGAAATGAGAAAAGATTTTGAGATGTCAATGATTGGATAGATTAAGTTTTTTATAAGTCTACATATACAACAAGTCACTGGAGGGATCTATATTACACAAGCCAATTATATCAAAGAGATTCTTAAAAATTTTGGTATGGAAGATTCCAAACCTATTGGAACACCTATGGTTAGTGGATGTAAATTATCTAAAGAGGATGAAACACAAGAGGTGGATAATACTCTTTACTAATCCATGATTGGTAAATTGCAGTATGTTGTTCACAATAGACCTGATATAGCACACGTTGTTGGAATTGTTACAAGATTTTCTTCTAATCCCAAGGAAACAAATATGTCTGCAGTAAAGAGAATTTTGAGATATTTGAAAGGCACAAAAGAGTTTGGTTTATTGTACAAAAAGGGAGGTACTTTTGATCTACAAGTCTACATTGATGCAGATTGGGGTGGAATTGTTGATGAAAAAAAATTACTAGTGGAGGTGCATTCTTTCTAGGTGAAAGACTGGTTACATGGCTAAGAAAGAAACAAAGTTACATTTCACAGTCTACTGTCGAGGCTGAATATGTTGTTGCTGCTATGAATTGTGCAAAAATAGTATGGATTAAACAATTACTTGAAGGTATGCAAGAAGAAATCATAGATTTGATTGCTATTTTTTGTGATAATACAAGTGCTATTAATATATCAAAGAACCCAGTTATGCAATCAAAGACCAAGAACATTTCTATCAAGTATTTCTAATTGAGAGAACAAGCTCAAGAGAAGATTATGAAATTGGAATATGTGAATTCAAATGAGCAATTGGTTGATAGCTTTACAAAGCCACTATCTAAATATTCTTATGAGTATCTCAGAGGTAAATTAGGGGTTCTTACCCTATCTAATGTTCACTAAAGAGCATGAGGCATGCTGCATCAATTCTATATTTCATTGGAATATTTATTTCTAAATTGATGTTAGTATGACACACTTTAGGTTATTCCTGAAGTTGTGAAAAATATTTGTATGTAATGATTTATGAGTACATGTTAGGTATAATCCACTACTAGAACAAGTTTTAGGAGTATGAATTTTTGGAATTATTGTCAAAGAGGGAGAGAATGAATTGATAACATTTATCCCTAAGGGAGATATTCAGAGAGAATGAATTTCTAATATTTACTCATGAAGGAGATTCAGAATGTATGTTATAGAAACAAAATATTTATCCAGGAGGGAGATTTCAGAGATCAAAGTGAAAACATAAATATTAACTCAGAGGGAGTAAAGTTATGTATTTGAGATCTACCATCATCAATTTCTATAACATTATTACAGTGGTTTCCATCAATGCCAAAGAGGGAGATTTTTTATTAACTAATGAATATCAGATGGAGATGATGAAGACCAAGTGATATCGAGTATCATGATTATATAAATGGTTAGATCAGTTGTTGTTTTATCATTGATGTCAAATAATTGATTAATTTATTTTTATTATGTTACCATATCTAAAGAGGAGAAGTTAAATGGGTGACAAATATAGATTAGAAAATGATGAAGTAATGATGATATAGTTGTTTTCTACTATATATTTGATGTTATCAAATCAGTACAATTGATTGATCAAGTCAAAAACTGCAAAGAATTAAAGTTATGACTGAAAGAGTTACTTTACTGAGCTAGACAGTGTCAGTCAGTAGAATGTTATGTGAGTCGGTCACAAGTTATCGAGCACCAAATGAAATTCAAGAACTAAGCACTGAAGTTGATTTAGACATTGAGTAGTGAATGAAGTCAGTTACCAATTTGCAAAGCAATTTTTATCAAGTATAATATATTGATTATAAATGATGATAAGATCAAATTTAATGTGAAACGATGATGAGTTGGATGAGGAAATGAATTAAATGATGATTGTTATAAGATCTGTGAATGGGATAATTCAATGAGAAGATCTAAGGAGAAGATCAAGAAGTTAAACTAAATTGTGAAGAGTTCCAAAAAAAGTACAAGTTCTAAGGTAAAAGTGAGATGGTTTACTGAGTTGTGAAATATGACAAAGATGATCGAACAACTAAGAAAAAATGAATGAAAAATAAATTAAGGAGATTAAGAGGAAAAAATATTTCTATATAAAGAATGTGAAATATGAACAGAGTATGAGGCTGGTGAATTGAATAGAGAAGGAGAAGAAGTTTAAGAAAAAAATTTACCGAGCATAACAGAGAAATAGAGATTGAAGAATCTACAGTCTGAGAAAGAGATCAATAGAGTATGTGATGCCAGTATTTAATTGAGCATAAACGATTTGACACAAGTAAAGGTATTTTCTATATTTAAAGATCAAATTTTATTGTTTCTTATTAACAAATGTAACAAAAAAATCTCTTAATCGAGTGGATTTAATAGTCCTATTTATAAAACCTAGACTTAGGTGACATTCCAAAAGAGTGTTTAAAGACCTCTAACAAGGCCACTCCTAACATGGTGAAGATCTTAACATATCTGAGGTAAATCCCCTAACAGGGTCACATTTAGCAAATGTGTTTGTAATCTTTAATAGTATAAGTTCTTAACTGATCGTACATTAGAAGGGTATATTTTTATTGTGGGTTACAATTCCCATGGAGGTTTTTCCCAAATTGGATTTCCTTGTTAAATACAGTTTCAACTAAGTTAAATATGGAGTTATATGAGTTAATTTGATGTTGCTAAGTTTGAATGATTTATTTACATATATGAGATGTATTGTTGTTTAACTTATTGAGCTATTTGGTGAATTGGTTATTTATTGTATTCAATATTACCAAGTGAATCAGAGAGTTTAGTTTTAAAGTGTTTAAGTTTTTATTTGTCTAATTCACCCCCCCCCCCCCTCANCCCCCCCCCCCCCCTCAATCAGTAGGACCAACATCAAATTCATTTCACTTCCTCCTTCTCCTTCCTTCAAAGGAACTAGAGAAAACTTATGGCCATCCTTCTCTATTGACCCAATTTCTTCTGCAATCATGAATATCTCCTCTATCAGATTGCCAAGGTCTTCCTAATATAACATAAAAAGTACTCATAGACACCACATCACATAATACTTCATCTATGTAAGGTCCAATGTTTAAATTAACCAAAAATTTCTCTTTCACCTCCACCATATGATCATTTGAAAAATAACCTATCACATAAGGACAAGGATGTTTAGACCTCTTCAATCCAATCTTCTACATCATCTCTTCTGATACCAAGTTGTCAGTACTACCACTATCCATAACAAATTCACAACATTTACCTCCCAATTTACAAACAATCCTAAACAAACTATATCTTTGTAAAGGTTCATCTTCCTTCTTTCTCAACATGACTTTCCTAAGCATAAGAGACTCTGCTATCTTAGGCTCAACTTCATTTTCCCCAACTTCACCAACAGTTTGTTCCTCATGTTCCATAAGATTTTTTTTACCCATGTTCTTACTACTTCCTTCAGTACATTGAAAATCCCTATGTCCAATGCCACCACATTTGAAATAAGTGGCCTTGAACTCTTTTTTACCATTCCCTCTGTAATCACCTAAAATTGGTCTAGCAAACCTATAGCCCCTATTTCTAATTAATTTGTCTTAATAAATTCTAAAAATCTAAGATATCATCACTAAACCCTAATTATGAGAGCACTTAATAAAATTTACTTACATAATCTTAATCTTGACTTGTTGAATCAAATCATCAAATTCCTACGCCAAAAATGCATAAAACATTGGGATAAATAAAAAATTCCTAAGTCTCTCTTTAAATAAAAAAGGTGAACCCATTCACACATGTCAAAAATCAAATAAAACAAATAAAAAAAGGAAAATGATAAATTTGTCTCATCCTCCACAAGGTTGACCAATCAAAAGCATTCCACTTAGCTCACATGGATTGAGGGAAGTTGTATCTCCACCGTTGATCATTCCCCTTTGCCTCTTAATCTCAGCCATCCATCTCTTGGATATTCCTATAAAAGGGATAGCTCCCCTTGCTCAAATATAAAAGAAGATTTGGAGTAGATTTATAATACTATTTTCATTCTAGAATCTCATTGTGCATTTATAGTTCTTACTTGCATAGTAGTTTACTTGCATTCTTACATTGTTAAGCTTAATTTCTTAGTTTAATGGTATCTTAGTTTCCTTTCATAGCTTAATGGTAGATGCATTTTTCATCTCACTGATAGCTTAATCTTGCATTTTAGTCTCATTCCTTATAGTTGCTATGCATTTAGTTTTCTAGTTCATGCATTTTCATTTTCAAAGGATTTTGAGAGAAAAGTATGTAAGTCTATGCATCTTTCTCCCTTTTGCATTGAGTCTTCCATTTTGGAGTAGTCAAATCACTGATTTTCTATGTCCAATCTAATGGGCAACTCATGAGAATCACACTCACTTCAACTAGGAAGCAATAAGCCAATATCAAGGGTTTTTATCCTATATTTGATCTTCATCTTAATACTAGCCTTTTTGATGTAATGGTTTATTGAAGTGTTTGGTTGCATATTTTAATCACACATTTTACCACACACACATTTGGTGCCCACTATGGGGCAGAAAGTTCTTTTTTGCCTCATTTTCATGATTTTCTCACATTTTGACAAAACTGTGTTCATTTTCGTGTGAATTTTTATTCTAGTTTGTAAAACAATTCAAGGGATAGTAGTTTGTCATATGGTGATATACTATTTTTCATACAAGTATGCTTTTAATTTACTTTATCATTTGGGCTTATTACATTTGTCGTAAGGGCCTTGATTGATGTATGTTTTGTCGTATGAGACCATAATATTTGTTGTATGAATTTCAGTAACAGTCTGGTCTATGTAGTTTTTTGTTTCAAGAACATAGAGCATTTCTAGGGGTCCTCTCAAGCTAATTTTGATTTTCTAACTCTTGGCATGTTTTGTGTGATATTTTTTCTCTCTATTTTTGCAGCTTAACCAGTTTTTGCAAGATATTTTGGGGAAATTTTCGCTTGTCCAAGTCTCAGCAGCACACTTTTCTTTGAGATTACTAACGTTTTTGTTCTTGTAGGATGCCCCTTGAAAGAAAGAAAGATGTGGAAACTACTCATTCTTGTGCTTGTAGGTTTCCTTGTGACTTCTTCAACCAAACACAATTATGTGTTTTCTTAGATGATTTCTTAGGGACATAGTGTAACTAGGGTATTGTTTCTTTGTGTGAAGTTAGACATTAGCGTATTATGCTCTTATCTCTTTGAGAGAATCAGAAACCCAAACGTGTTTGATTGAGCTTGAGCAAATAACACTTTTCTTTTGGGTAAATGAACATGTTCTTGAAGTGTTTGGGAGACACTATGGAGTATGAGTGTATGCTATTTTATCTTATGGAAAATAATAAATCTTGACCTTCATTAGCTATCCATTTACTTTTGATTGCATTTAACTTTAGAGGGCCTGTCAAGACAGAAATCTTTTGGGAATGACCCAAGTGGGGAACAAGCGAACCTGGCTACTCCACCCCACTATAATCAAAAGCTTCCTTCAGCCCAAAGAGAGGTAAGACATGGCTATTTTATATTCCTAATTCTTCTTCATGTGTAGTTCCTTGTTACCTCAATATTGCTAAGAAAGACTACATTTTGCTAGGCACTTGTAGGGCCATTTTTGGTCTCAGTCTTGTTTACAAGACCGCAAGGGGAATACATTCAACTTGTATAGGGCCGAGAGGTCTCAATCTCTCATGAGAGACTATGAATTTTTGGTTCTTGTAGGGGTATACACCTTAATTTTTCTTGTGAAACTACAAGGTATATTCATAAACAGATGTCCTTACTAAACACTTTTAGACAGAGGCTACCTAAATTGCCTCCAAAAGTATCATAATCTTTATGCAAGTATAGATCTTAGTGGATTACCTAGATCAACTCAATATTTTACACTCACCATATGTATTCCTAAGGGAATTATAAGTCATGAATGTGGCATGAGGGAGCCTATGTGATTCGAGCATTGAGTCTCTTTTCAAAACCCACAACATGCATAGTCCTAGAAAAATAAAATATCACTTTGCGTGAGGCGAAGGAATATCAAGCATGGGAAAATATTTTGATAGTAAGCCAGTTTGACTCTAGGGGTATAAAGTGCTTGATTATCTCCTCTTTTTGTTTGGTGTGCTTGAACCACTTGAAAATTGACACTATCAACAACAACAACATTCTTGACAACATAACACATCGTATGAAATTGACATTTGAACAAACAAAATAAGTGGAAAATTGTCTTGGGTATCCTTTGCGATCTTATCGCAATAATTTCTATTTCTTGAATGTGTGACTCAACTCACCTAACATCTCTTGTCTTAGTCTCTTGTATGATCTCGCTAGTCCTATGCTTTTTCATCAACAATCCATTGCAAATCAAATTTTTCACAAGTGTCATCCAACAGGTATTAAGACCTCACAACGCAATACCTTGTACCATGTTTAGAAAATATTTTCATCTTCTTTTCTCAAGCTATTGGACAAATGATCATTTAGAAACATTTGACATTGATATCATCAGCCTAGTCATTCCTAAATTGTAACTGTGATTGTCTTTCATGGTCCAAACGAGATGTCAAAAGGCCGATCTTGATTCCAAGGGAAAAGTTATCCACAACCTTGCTCAAGGACCACCTTCCTATAAAAAACTAAAAACAACTTACAAAATCCTACAAAAGGATACTTCAGTTCCATAGCAGACAGTGCCCTTGTTTGATTATTACAACTTGGTTGCACACAACATATCAACAATTTCGGCTTCAATGTCTCAATATGACCAACAAAGTCATTATACCAGTGCCTCTTCCTCCATAGAAGAGCCCACTAAGAAAGAGATTAAAAAGTGTCAACAAGACAAACACTTTCAAAAGATGATGCACACTATCATGCAATTGGACAAGGACAAGTACTTTATGCATCTTGCATCTAGAGGTGTCAAACCTCCACCTAACTTTGACATAGAGGGACTCATACAACAAGAGGAGGAGTCCCCCATCAGCATTCTCAAACAAAAACTACTAGACAAGAGATGTGAATTAAGGGAACTAAAGAAATAAAAAGAACAACCTCCTAGCAAGTACTCATTAGAGTCTATATGTTCCTTTCTATTCACTAAAAACTTACACATGATGTTGTTTACCCCTAAGGTTGAAATTCCTTAATATGAAAAATACAATAAAGAAAGTGATCCTCAAGATCATGTAAGAGAATTTTGTGCTCTTAGTATGGAGTTCATGCACAAAAGGACATATTTGATGAGATTGTTTCCACAAAGCCTTAGTGTCCAAGCCTTGTAATGGTTTACAAAGCTCACACCTGGTATTCAAACATTTGAAAAGCTTGTTCAAAAATTCATCCAACACTATTCCTATAACATCCTACACACGGTCACAATGTTGAATCAATGCAACACTAAGAAACATGCTGGTGAACCATTTGTCAAATTTCTTCAGAGATGGAGAAAAATATTTGTAAGATATCCTAGACAAATAACTGAATCAGAAAAGATTGGCATCTTCATTAACAACCTAGTTCCCAAGATGATCTATGCAATGCAAATGCAAAAGCATGCCTCTTTCAGTGACTTAGTTGACAGTGCTATTAGGATTGAAGATGTTCTTGTGAATAAAGGAGAACTCACCCTGAATAAAGACGCTAAAAATTCTAGCAATGACAAAAACAAAGATAAGAGAAAATACTAGAATAAGAATTGCAATGTGGTTAATGACGATGTGGTTGACTTGCCTAAATACAAACCTAAGGAGCCATTGTTCAATATCACTAGTATCATTCAGGATTCCAAGCTCAACGCAAATACTACTAGTTCTTATAAGAACACTCAAGACTCTCAGAAAGACAAAGTGCCCTGGATGTCATGGCCTAAGCAAAATTTAACTCCCCTTAGAGAGCTTCTTGAGGATGCATTGAAAATGTTGGTTTCCCATAAACTCATCATGATACCTAACTCAAAACCTTGGGAACCTAAAGTTAAGCCCAAGTGGTGGAATGATAACCACTACTATGAATTTCACAAAAACAAAGGGCATTTTTTGAATGACTGTATGAAGATGAAACACATGATACAAGATATGATTGACAATAAGACCATTACAGTTGGTACCCACAGATCAAATGATGACTATAAGGCCTTTAAACAGCCTTTACCCTGTTATGAGAAAGGATAATCTTCAAAAACTCAAGGATCTATGGTGAACCATACCTACGCAAACACTGAAAATGTAATTCACATGCTTGAACCCTTTGTTAAATTGATCAATATCATTATTGTCAATGATAAGGAAGTTGTGTGTGCTAACATGGTTACTCGCAATCAATCTAAGGTTACTCTTAAGGGGGTAGCATCTGCACCCAAGAAAATTGTTACACCAATGAGAAAACCCTTGTCATCAAAACAAGAATCTATATCACTCCCTGCTATGAACTACAACCTGTTTGATCAATTACATCACACTCCTACTCAGATCTCCATTTTGGAATTGCTCAAACCATCATCATCACATAAGGAAATTCTTGAGACTGTGCTTTTGGAGACAAATGTACCCAAGGATCTTGACATTGGTCGGTTCCAAACCATGGTAAATCATATAAATTTCCCACATTAAATATACTTATTAGAAGAGGATGAAAAAGCACTTAGTCACTCGCATAATCAACCTCTGCATATAGAGGTCTTAATTCACAAACATAGATTCAAACAAGTTCTGATAGATGGAGTCACCAGTTTCAACATCTATACTCTCAAGCTCGTGATAGCACTAGGTTTCTCTAAACATGTCATTTATCATAGAATTAAAATCACTATAAAGGAATATGATGAGGAGGAAATATTGTCAAAAGGACTAGTAGTGCTACCCATAAGAGTGGGGCCGGTCGAACAAGATTTCATTTTTCATGTGTTAGATTTATCTTTGGTATATAATATTCTACTAGGAAGGCCTTGGATTCATGACATGCAAGTAGTTCCTTCTACATACCACCAATGTGTGAAGTTCCCACACAATGGGGTGGAGATCTCTATCTTGGATGATAACACCTCCTCTTGTAATGTCTTGAAGCAGGCATAAATCATGGTCCCTCATAACAAGGAAGCATCCCATGGATCAATATCTAATAATTCTCACATAGCACTTATGAAGAGTTTTGGAGAAAAATTGCAAATCAAGAACACAATTATGGGGGAGTATCAGTTATCCATGACTAACCTCCCTATGTCTCCTAGGTCTTACAAAATTCTATCATCATCATTTAAACCATCAAGTGGTTAGAAACTAGAAATACATGAAGGGATTGGCATGGTCAAGGCTCACATCCCTCTCTCTGAAGAAAATGAGGAAAGATCCATCCTGGCATTGCTTTATAAAGGCAAGGACCAAGATCAAGAATTCAAGCATGTTGAGATCTATCCACAGAAATATGGAAAAGGTTATCAGATTGCTAAACAAATGGGCTATAAAGGGAAAGGACCCCTAGGAAAAGACAAAGGATTGTTAGAACCTATACATACTGATTTCCAGAGTCTCATGGATAAACTAGGAGTAGGATACCATGAATAGAGGTTCCATCCTTCAACTAAAAACATCCCTACTAATGCTTGCATGGACATATCTGAGGATGAGAGTGAAGAGGAAATATAACTCCTCCCATGGTATTTTGAAAGGCTACTTCACATTCAAGATCTAGAATATCAAGGGGAACCATATATCCCATAGTCATTCAAAAATCATTCTAGAGCTCACTTTGAACCAAAATGAATCATCATCTCCTTTGTTATAGGAAGACACTCAAATGACCAAAGTAGAGACAACAAATCATTCCCAACAAGATGACATATCTATGAGAGAGACTGATTTAGAGCAAGGGACATAACCTGAAATCAAACATCCAAACTGAGGGAAACTTGTTCCTATCTCTCACATACTAGACCTCCCTAATTTCTCAAATGATCAAATGCATTCTCTTGATAAGGATCCAACTCTAGCATGGAATGGTGAGATTAAACAAGATGAAAATGTCAATAAATCCAATGATAATATAGTTTCCTCAGCAACACTCTCCCAATGTTTGGAAACACTTGACCATAGTCACATTCAATATGACTATGGGGGAAATGCAAGGAATGCTTTAGAGGAGCGACATCCTAACTAGGGGAAAACTCTAGCTCATATCCATGTGTTACATCTACCCCATTTGGTTGAAACAGACTCTCATGAGTACGAGTGAGATTCTTTGTTTGATGCTACTATTGATATTGAAATAGATGTCATCCATAAGTATTCTCCTCAATTTGAGCTAGGAGAGAGTTATAACATCGCTCCATCTTCTGAAGAAGATTCTAAATCAGATTCTGAAGATGATGAGAGACCTCCCCATCCTCCTAATATAAATTGAAACTTTGGAGATAATAGCATAAATACTCTTCCTTTAGCACTTTGGAATTCTGAGGAAGAAGATGGAACAACTTGGATCCTTGTGGACATTTGCCTAACCCCTCATTCATGTCTTTGGTCCTCAATAGTTGAAATTGTGCCTCTAAGTACTCTTCTAGAATGGTTGGCTGCTCGCAAGGAAAGTTAGAATGCCAATTCTGGGTCGGTTGGGTCAAACTTGCGTAATACTAATAATGACTCTACTAGTGCTACTAGGAAAAATTGCGGTCTAGGTAGTCCTTCAGAGAGTGTCATAATAGATCTTCTCTTACCTATTGAGAACCTTGATCTTGATAAATCAGTACTATCCTTGGAGCTTGTTGAATCTTTTCCTGTTGTCCATCCTGAGCTGATTGAATGGAACCAGATAGAACTTGATTTTTTCCTCCATTGACTACACCTTAGCCTACTACTAAAATGCTATTGAGACATTCACCTCTTCCACTAGTGCAATGAGAATGAAAATGATAGAGGGGGACATCACATTTCTCAGCCAAAAAAGGAAAAATAAAAATAAAAAGAGGTCTGATGGTGAAAACCACTTTTTGGCAGTATCAAAACCTAAAATAGTAAAAACAAAGGACGTATCCAATGGTGAAAACCTCTTTGAGGTGCTAGAGGATGGGAAAATTGATCTCCTTCCTAATCACTTTTAAGAATGATCCTCGATGTTGATAGAATTGACGCAATTGGTTAATTTGGGAACAACAAAAGTACCTCAGTTGATCTATCTAGCACAATCTCTATCTGAACAAAGAGAAACATGAATTTACCCAGTTCTTCATGAGAAAGAAAATCAACTTTTCTTGGTCCTACTCAGACATGCGAGGACTCAATAGAGATCTAATAATGCATCACCTGTCAATCACTCCAGGAGTCAAACTAGTAAAGAAAAAGGTTCAAAATATGCATCCTCATGTGGCATTACTAGTCATGGCTAAATTAGAAAATTATTAAAAGTTGAGTTCATTCATGCTATAGCATATGTTGATTGGATCTCCAACATTGTGCCTATAACTAATCATGATAAGTCAATTAAGGTTTGCATAGAATTTAGAGATTTGAACAAAGCTTGTCCCAAGGATGACTTTCCATTATCCAATATTGACATTATAGTGGACCTCACAGTAGGATACGAGATGTACTCACCTATGGGTGGCTTTTCAGGTTACAACCAAATAAGGATAGCTCTTGAGGACCAAGAGAAAACTACTTTCAAATGTTCTTGAGGCACTTTTGTTGGAATAATGGAATGGTGTGTACTAAGAGGGGAGGGGTGAATTAGTACCCTTAAATTTTTGTATCAATTATCCCTTAATGATCTGCTCTTGCTTTACCGACCATAGATGTTATTTTATCTTATGCATGTAATATCAAAACATAAACTTAATTTGCATGTAAACATTCATAGAAACATTCATGAAATGTAAGTACACATGACACAAGAATCGGTAACATAGAAAAACCCTGTTAAAAGGTAAAAACTGTGGTGGGGATGAAACCCACAAAGCTTCACTAGCTATAGAATAGTAGGGGTCGGTTAAGGCTACAAGTGTGATCACTTCTGATTAACTTACCCTGTTAGGAGTAAAAATTTTAGACTGGTTAATGTCTACTCTGTTAAGATATTTAGCAACACTATTAAGTGTGCACTCGGTTAAGATATTTACATAAGAATTGTTAAATCCACCTTCTTAAGGGATTTCTTCTATTTGCTACAATTGTTATAGACTAGTCAAAAATACTTTTTGACTTGATAGTGTGCAATCTTGAATTTCTAAATACAAATCCTTTAAGTTCACAAGATAAATGTATCACCTATAGTGATTGATTAATACCTATGTTCTACTCAGCTCGGTATCCTTGGATCTTAGTTCTTCATAACTAAATTCCTCTTTTTGTATTCTACTGCATGAAACTCTTTTGTCTAATTAATAGATATCTTGTCCGGCTACTATCATCATTGTCTGATTGATTACTACATCTATTTATACAATGAATTGACCTAATTAGGTTTCACACTTTACAATAAAAACTCTATGATTAAAGGTTTACAACTTGACCTTGATCTCCTAGTTTGCATGTTTACAATCAGTTAGACTGATTAAAACAATTACATATGATTTACTTGTTCCTAAAGAAATAGTTTTTAAGATAAGCATAAAGATAAATATAAAACTCAAGTTTTTTATCTGACGTGTAACTCAAATCCACATTTCTCGAGATTAAAGTTGTCTCTTGGTAGACTGGTGCTTGAGTTGCTCTGTAGTCTTTCCTCAGTGAACTTCTCTGTCTTTCCTCTGTGAATTTCTCTGACGGGTTACTCTGTAAACTTTGCTCTCAGTGTTCACATTACTGAAGGTTCAAAACCTTTTTCCTTTGTATACTAATGAAAAATATGATCATCAATCTACCCCTTTGGCATTAGTATAAAAAACTAATATGTGCAAAAATGAAATGTTTAGTATATACACCAAATGTTTACCTTGTCAATATGAATCCCCCTATGTGCATGCCTCGGTGTAGGGTATTGATGAAGGGTGCTCCCCTTAATGCCACAAACACACAACAGAAACAAAGAAGCAACAACAATTTGCAAGAACAGAAAATGGGCTTCTTATTATCTCCACAAATGTGGAATTACAAACTTTCAGAATTACAATATGCAAAGCCACATGGGCATTTCCCTTACAATATTCTGTAGGACAAAGCCTCAAATTATTACCCAGATCTACCCAGAACTGTCCCGAACTGCCTAAGACAACACTACAGGCCTTCTTTATATAGGCAATCTCCACCGCCCGAGAAGGTTCCATAAATTTAGCCCTTAGGGCCGACCAAACTTAGAATTATTTTATTTTTCAATTTAGTACATCAAAATCGGCTCAAAATAACTTTTGAAACCCGAACAAAAATTTTGAAGGAAAATTATTTTTTGCTATTTTAGGTGGCCCAACTTTCGGAGACCATAAGTCATCACCAGTTGACCCGATTGACTATTATAACCCCATTTTAAAAATGCCACAAAGTGCTCTACAACACTTCAATTAAGCAAGCTTTATTTAACCCAAGTTTTGACCTCATTCGGGGCCTCTAAAGCCTTCAAAACTGAGCTCGAAGTTTCTGTACCCTATTTTCAATACTGAAAATTTTCAATATCTTCAAAACTAGACCTGATCTAGCCATGAAACTTTACTGGCGGGCTGATATGACTGAGATGAACCTCCACATGAAAAATTAGAACACTCCGAGATCGTATGACCAACTTACTAAAAATAGCAAGTTTCCATAAATAGCAGCTCTACACAAGGTAGCCCTTATTGAAAAGAAAACAGAAATATTTTTGGGTGATGCAAGATTGCCCTTACACCCAGGATGCTCCTGCATCAGGTATGTACATGTTTCTTCCTTTGATACATTTTCCTTTATACATATATTTCTCATTTTATCATTTCCCCCTTTCACCTTATCATTTCCCCTTTTATCATATTATTTCACCCTTTTTTTAAAATAATGACAAAGGTGTAATACTTACAATTTGTCAAAATGTGGGAATGGGATTTCTTTGTCTTCCATCATTTTCTCCCATTTCTCTATGATTTGTTACAGGGCCATGTGCTCCAATGTTATCTTGGCATGCATGTCATAGATACTGTCGGTGACAGACATCTCTGGGGTGGAAATTAGTGTTTTTTTCCAAAGTCATGTGTTGTTGAAGTAATGTGAGATTTGGTAGTAGTAGAGATTAGAGCTCAGTTACCTAATCTTGGATTTTGGATTGTGCCTCTTGAATCTCAAGTCTCAACCTTTTTTCTTCTATAATCTTCTCATAATACTTTTGAATTGCATTTTTTTCTGTTGTGAGACCTTGTGCACTAGCATTAAGATCTGCATCTATCTTAGAAATCTTTTCACTATTCTCCTTAGTCAATTTCTCTATGGTGCATAAGTTTTGAACTAACGTTATAACTTCTGAAATAATTGGTTCTAATGTATTGACCAGTTCAGATAGCTTTATCTTGTTCTCTGCCACTTCTTGGCTGATTTTCTTTGTTATTTTGTATTGTTACTTCTCCTCTACATGTTCTTCTATCACCTTGTCAGCTTCCACATTCTGTGATGTTATAGCCTTGGTGAGAACTGATAATTGATCAAATATTGGTGCACTTTGATCAATTTGAGTGTTGGGTACTATCTTTAATAGTATTTCCTTTGTAGTTTCTAGTACCTGTGTGTCCTTGTGCTCCTTTTTGAGCTTATCTTGTATGGCTTTCCTTTTACTCAATTATCCATACCTTGTTAGTGACTCGTAATCTAGTGTTCTTGGATCACAATCAGGTATTTCTATAATTTCATCCAAGGTGACTGGTGCTTTATTCTTCTTTTTCTTCTTCTTCTTCTTTGAAATTGTGCTAGAAGCAGGGGAATGTAGAACTATATCTAGTTCATTCTCTTTTTCTTTCTTTGGTAATTGTGTGGGAGGTGTTGTGCCTTTTGTGTGCTACTCGCTATTGACATATTGGTCGGTAGTAGAAATCTCCACATTAACCTTATCTATATCTACAACCTTTTCACCTTTGGTGTTCTTATCAGTGGCATCACCTTGTTTCTCCTCTCCACTTGTTTCTTTTTGCTCTTCATTTGTATCCTTTTTCTTCCCTTGATCATTGCATGTGTCCATCGGTGTATTTGCATCAAGTTCAGGTGTCTTTTCCTTTACCTTTGTAATGAAATTAATAGCTTGTATCAATAATGGCATTTCACCTAGTATGTTTACCTATGCACTATCCATGGTATCTTTTTCCTATGCTTTCTTGGTGGCATCAGTTACATCTTCTTATTTCTTGGACTCATCATCATAATCAATAAGTGTTATATTTTTGAATGTGACTTCTGTTGTGTCCCCTAATGATTGAAAAATATGAGGTACATCATCCATGGCCTTGCTTGCCTATGTTGTCAACTCAACTGGATTTATGTCCTTTGTATCATTTATGAATGTGTGGTATGGGCTTGGTGTAGCTTCTTTTTCTTCATAATGAGGCTTCTCGATAAGAGCCAATACTTTCTCGAGGCTTGTATCCTCCTTAGGTGAATTGAATATTTCATTCCAAGTTTCATTTCTTTCTTTTTCAAGCTCTATTAAATTTCCCTCTAGTACTTTGTGAGCTCTCATCTTAGCTATAAATTTCTTTGAATTCTTCTTCATCATTTCATCAATTTCTTCAACTTTTGACTCGGGTGGCATAATTGTGACTAGGGATCTTTCCCTTATCTATTTCTCTGTATGCATTGCATAAGTCTACCTTGTCGATATTCTATCATTTATTTCTTGTGGCATCATCTTATTAAATTGTACAGGTACATATTTGAATGCAATCATTGCCTTAATGATGGATTCTTTTATCTTAACCCGGTCCTCGAGTTTCAAAGTTAGCCATTACCTAATCTTAGGATTTGATATGCTACCTGATTTGATGATTGATGCATAAATCTCATCAATTGTCTTAGGAAATTTTTTCTTTTCAGGTTGGAGTGCTTGTTCACTCTCATCCTATGCAGTGTCATCCTTGTCCTTTTTACCTCTAATGTATTTTATTCTTTGTCTCGGGTGTCTATTTCCCAGTTTGAGGCTTTCTTTTATAAGTTTTGACTATTCCTTTCTTATCTGGTGATGAGCCTGCATCTTTTGTTGTTTGAATCCTAGTTCTTGATGCAGCAGTAGTCCTTGGTTTCTTTGGTGGTGGTGCATGAGACTATGTAGACTCGGATTCAATCAATTTTTTGCCTTCACCGATGGGTGACCATCTCTCAGTGACCTCTTGTTCTGAATCTTTATCATCTATCGAAAGTTTCTTCTCAAGTGTTTTCACCATTTTGTTCTTCTTTTGGTCTATCTTCTTTACTACTAGGCCCATTTTGATTCTAGCCTTAGCTTCCTCATAAGTTACAAATCTTGGTAATGATTTGTCAACTGCTTCATTCAAAAATGCTTCAATAGAATTTGTGGCTTGATCTATGTTGATCTCATAATCAAGTAGTTCTAACCATGTTGTCCTCAGTACAACTAGTTTTATTAAAGTGGTGTTAGTATCCACTATGAAACATATATCATCTTTATATTGTTCCACCATTAGTTTAGGTATCCTCATCCTTTTCTACATTCTGTCCTTAAAAGTAGTGAAATATGCATCTATGACTGATGTAAAATCATCCCCTAGTGACTTAATATATTCACTAATTTGTATTGTTACTAGTTGGGTAGTGTCCCAATTGACACTACCGATAGATGGGAAGAATTTATGGAAATAGAAAAATGTACACATGAGGAGTGATCCAAACTTACATGAATTAGACCTTGCTAGCCTAATTGTCCTCATGTTCTCCTCCAATTGCTTCAATAGAAGCTTGTATAAATCCATTTGTAATCCTTTCTTCACAATCTTATAGGCAGTGTCAACTGCTTTGCATGCTATGTTATTCTGTCTGATGACTTGGAATACCTTATATCCCAGTACACATGCACAAAACTTCATTTCTAGATCAGTGATGGAGTTAACTTTTAAAATTATGTCATCCCATACTTCACCTGTCATATTTTCAATCTTAGGATGAAGGGGATGTTTGAGTGCTTTGGCCTTGTCAGTTACTAGATAATTGGTTAATGTGTGTATTACATCCTTGGTGATTGGTTTCAGTTCATCCAACCACATTTTTGTGTCATGTACTATGTTGAGTACTATCCAAATCCACTCAGTTTTAAATTCCTTCAGGAATATTAGGGCATTTTTCATCCCTTTCACCTCTATGTGTTTGTGTTCATCTTTTAGGTTTCCATCTGTGCAAATCTTCTTGTAAGCTTCTTCAACTTCAAGATCTCATATTTCTGCAACTTTGCAGTGGATATGCTCAGACATCTTCAACTAGTAAAACCCTAGCAGGTATGCTCAAGAATGCTCATTGGTCATTGTGTTGTGAAGCAACCTCTGAGAAGAATTTGTACTTGGGTTCTTTGCAGGTAGATTTCTTGATTAGGTTGACCTTCTTGTCCTTCACATTCTTGATCTTGGAGACTCGCAATTTAGTTGTCATATTTCTTGAAATTAGGGCTTTCTCTGTAAATAATATGTTTTCTCAATGAGTCTTAGTTACTCAATTGATCTTAGTTGAAGATGATGGGAATCTGTCAGAGTATCCATGAATGTGCTTGTGAATCTCTCTGCAATATTCTCACTCTTCTTTTCTTTGTTATTTGTTCTTCTTTTCACTCTTAAACGCTTTGTGAATGAATGATCCTTTTGTCACCATTTTATAGAAAATTCCCTAAGTGGTACAAGAAATTCTTCACCTACTTCTCAGTGATCGAAGACAGAATTTCTTGGTCATTACGCAAAATTCTCAGCTCAATGAGTATACTTTGCTCAGGGTAAGTGTCAACTTTGTTGCACTTTTTACATGTTCACTAATGGTGCTTGGTATGTTAGCAAAGACTTGATTGTATTTTACATGATTACCAACGATGCTCAGTTTACATTACCAACTTGGTTTTCATATGTACACTGATGATGATCAGTGTGTATTGATCGACAAGATTATATTCACACAATAATAACTAGTAATACCATAGTGCATTTCTATTCATGCTAATCTAGCGTATTATCAATGTATATTGGAACTGATGTAAAATATGGCTTTGTATAGTGCAGTTCCATATGTACTTGTTCTTCTTAGGTGGGGGTGGTGATATCAATAGATCCATTGGATGAGGTGTCACCAATTGTGGTGCTTGGTCTAGCATCATCTTTTCTTGAATATTTACTCTAGATCTGATTTCTCATTCTCCTGATATCTTCAATAGTGTTCCCATTAGCAAAAGTTCTTGACTTTGTCACTCGGTCTCTACAGTCCTTGCTTAGGTGACAACCCTATGACACTGTAAGTGTTTCATTCTAGAGTTGTTCCAGTTCCTTGACCTTCTTATCCATTTTCTCATGTAGTTTGCAGCTATCTGTCCATATCTACCACATGATGTGCAATTTTCCCATGTGTTGTAATCCCAAACATATGAGTTACCAACTCTTCTCGGTTGATAAACATTTTCTTATTCTTTTAGTTACCATGCTTGCTTTTTCTTCTTCTTGCATTTAAGAGATGTGTGCCCATGCATTTTTCAAGTGGAACAATATTTTTCCATGTAGTATTCCTTGTTTGGTTGTTTCACCTTGGATCTACATTCATGTGCTTTGTTTAGATCTGCATTCATGTGCTTTGTTTCCTTTCCTTTTACAGTTATAAAATTTACCAATGAATGTAGAAGTGGATTAGGAATACCTTTAGCTTTTCTCCTACAGACATTTGATGTGTGGCCTAGTTTTCTATAGTGATTGCATAACTGCTTCCTTGGTCTTGGATTTGTGTAGACATATTTATGATTAGCTTGGTTTGATAATTCTCGATGCTTGATATACCCTAGATCAATATTTTTGTTGAGTCTCCTTTGTCCATAAAGGAAATCATCCAATCTTTTTGTACTTTCTTCAGCTTTCTTGATCATTTCATTAAGTTTTTGTTGAATCCTTACTTCATGCTTTATTTTCTCATTTTCTTCTCTTAGCTCACCAATAGCTTCCAATTTCCCATTGAGTTCTATGTTCACTTGGTTTTCCTCATGAATCATAAGAACTATTTGATTGGTGATATCATGATGATGTTCAGTAAGTCTCTTTATTTCAGTTTCTCTCTCTTGTAGCTTTTCAGTGATCTTCCTCCTGTCATCAATAGCTAATGTTATTTCTTGTTCAGCTTGTCTAGCATTGTTCATAACATCAATCATTCTTACCATCCATGTCTCTTGACCGATTTGCAGTACCTTCACTTGTTCAGTCAGATGTTGATTTATTTCATTCAGACTTGTAATGCTTCCTTCTGATGTGTCAGATGTATTGCTAGATGTAGATCCTGATGACTCAAACAAATTAGGTATCTCTTCTTCATGATAGTTTGTTTCATTGTAGCGAGATGCCATAACTTTTCTTTCATCCAATATCTCTCTCATCTTGATTCTTTCTTCTTTTTATTGCTCATAAAAGATCTAAATTTCCAACTTCTGATTCTCAATATTCTTATCAAGACTATACCTTTCCGTTGTATGATCTTTTCTCTCAAGTGATTTAAACTTTTCCAAATAAGAGATCTATCTTTCATACCAATTGTTGGAATAATGGAATGGTGTGTACTGAGAGGGGAAGGGTGAATCAGTACACTTCAAAAAATTTATCAACTAACCCTTAATGATTTGTTCTTTGTTTACCGACCATATATGCTATTTTATCTTATGCATGTAATATCAAAACATAAACTTAATTTTCATGTAAACATTCATAGAAACATTCATGAAATGTAAGTACACATTACACAATAATTGGTAACGCATAAAACCCTTGTTAGAAGGTAAAAATTGCGGTGGGGATGAAACCCACAAAGCTTCACTATCTGCAGAATGGAAGGGGCCGGTTAAGGCTACAAGTGTGATCACTTATGATGATCTTACCCTGTTAGGAGTAACATATTTAGACTGGTTAAGGTCTACTCTATTAAGATATTTAGCAACACTGTTAAGTGTGTAGTTGGTTAGGAGATTTACATAAGGATTGTTAAATCCACCTTCTTAAAGGATTTCTTCTATTATCTACAATTTTTAGAGAGTAGTCAAAAATACTTATTGACCTGATAGTATACAATCTTGAATTGCTTAATATAGATCCTTTAAGTTCACATGATAAATGTATCACCTCTAGTGATTGATTAATACCTCTGTTCTACTCTGCTCGGTAGCCTTGGATCTTAGTTCTTCATAACTAAATTCCTCTTATTCTGTTCTATTGCATGAAAATATTTTGTCTGATCAATAGATGTCTTGTCCGGCTCCTATCATCATTGTCTGATTGATTACTACATCTATTTATACAATGAATTGACCTAATTAGGTTTCACACTTTACAATAAAAACTCTATGATCAAAGGTTTACAACTTGACCTTGATCTCCTATTTTGCATGTTTACAATCATTTAGACTGATTAAAATAATTACATATGCTTTACTTATTCCTCAAGAAATGGTTTTAAAGATAAGCATAAAGCTAAATATAAAAATCAAGTATTTTATCTGATGTGTAACTCAGATCCACATTTCTCAGGATTAAAGTTGTCTCTCAGTAGACTGGTGCTTGTGTTTCTCTGTAGTCTTTCCTTGGATATGTCTCTATAGACATTCTACTTCTCGAGTTACTCTATAGACTGACTGTCGGTTTACTCTGTGAACTACTCTATCAAGTTACTCTGTAAACTATGCTCTTGGTGTTCACATTACCAACGGTTCAAAAACTATTTCCTTTATATACTAATGACAAAATATGATCATCACTTTATACTAGAATGTCATTTCTTTCTATAATACCCACTCTTGCTTTGCTTTTTAGTTTAGGATGTCGTACTCTTTAGGCATTGGTTTCAGTTGTTTGGCCAAATTCTATGAGGCTACTTTCATGTGAGCTGATATTATTTCATTTGATGATGATACTTGTTTATGATGTCATGATTTTACCTTATGCGTAGATAGATGTGATGATGATTATCATGTTGATTATTATTTGTCCATTTCAGTTTATGATATACTTACCCCATACTCGCATGTGTATGGTTGTCTTATATGTGAATGTTCTTGTTGATGTGTTGTTGTGGTAGAGGATGGAGACGTAGTTACTTTCTTCGGCGAGATCCACACATTCGACCGATCCCTATCATTGTTTGCGATACTATATTATGTATGTACATGTGTGTTCTTTTGGTGATAGGATTGCAGGTACAGAGCATCGTCTTCCCTGAATTGGCAGGAGTGAGCGTGCCCATAAATATTCATCTCAATGGTAAAGAGGGGAGGTAACATACAGATCCAAAACCCTAACCTAAGCCTAATCGTCCTATCGTAGGATGAGT
>MU227817.1:4479103-4498253 GCA_018584345.1 Thuja plicata
TAAGTAGGAATACTAGGTAGAGGAATAGAAGAAGGTCCTACACTAGTGACAATAGGTGTGACCCCTAACTCTTGAGCTTCTTGAGCTAAAGGTTTAACATTAAAATTCACAAGATGAGTAATACTACACAAGAAATTAATACCTTGATCATTATCATAGAGAACTTTCTTAAGAGCCTCTATAGCTTGGATAGATTCTTGATTATGGTTTTCTTGGATAAGCCAATTTCCCATTTTATCAAGTTTGGTTGAAAGGTTTTGCATTTGTTCAGGAGGAACCCTTAAAGCATCATCTTCATCATGAGATGAGTGAGAAGAGTTATGCTCCATGGAAGGATTGGAATCATGATTTATCAAATTTTCATCCGGGAACCTAAGGAAAGGAGATGAAGACTTGGGATCAAAGGAACCCATAAGTCTACGAATTCTTCTAACTAGAATACTATAAGTAGGACTAGATGTGGTAAAGCTCATACACCAATACAATGCAAATGAACTAACACAAAATTTTGATCTATTGAATTTAAATGCAATTTGAAAGAAAATGCAAGATCTAGTGTAAATAATGTAAATCTAACACCAAAGAGAAGGAGTTGTCTATCGCGGGTTCACTAAAATGTAATGTATGAAATAGGGGTTTTTAGGAGATTATTCATTAATTGTTGTTTGATTTGCTTAGATTATATTGATTTAATTAACCCTACTTCATGTTTACTTGAATTTAATTGATTGTATATTGTAATTGTGATTAGGGATAAGATAAGATTTTTTTCTTTTATTTTCAAATGCACAAATAAGAGATCCAAATTGATCAATCCCAAGGAAGGGCTAATGCACAAATGAATCAACTATATGGAAAGAAGAATAACAAGAGAGATACCTTAAATTATGTTAATTATATGTATAAAAATTATTTATGATAGTAATTAAAGAAATAGGAGAAATGCACTAATCTTGAAATATTACAGATCAAAGAATGTTGTTTTTTGAGGTCTGTAGACTATTTCTAGAAAAACTAACAATTGATCGCGAACTGAAACACAGAGACGAACAAAACCCAGAAATATTTTTCTATTCTAATGTTGTCTTATGAAAGAGGTCAACCTTGACCCACAAATGTCAACCCTAACCCAATAATGTTGACCCTGACCTACACAGGTATGATAGAAAATCTGTTTGCACCATCTGAAAGAAATCTAAAAAGGGTATCCAGATCTGGTCTCAAATCAACTATTTTGAACTTGTACCTACAAAAAAAAGGAGATTGTTTTTTGTGGGGGAGGGGTTTGCCTTGGTCAAACCCCAATTTTGGAATTAACCTCAAATATATGTAATTGAAATTGTAGAAATGGACAAAGTAAATGCATAAATTCACCTTGCTTGAAAAAGTCCTTGTGGCAGATTCAAATCATTGAATCCACAAGTATGCTTCAAAATGTAGAATGTAGAAAGGTAGGAGGTCTTCAATCTCTTGTTTGTAGATCTCCAACACCAAGTCTTGAATGGGTTCTTGAATTTGGAATAGGCTTGGAAGAAGGTGGATGAAGAGATCACCAAAAGGGCACTATGTAGCTTGAATCCTTCAATGGCCTCCAATGGATCTCCTTCATGAAAATGGATGCTTGAATGGATGGACGAATCCTTGCTTCAAATATTTCTTGATTTCTTGCTTGAATCTTCACTTGATGATATTTCTCAATTGCTCAAGGATGCATAGGCTTCAATAGAGGACTTAGTTTCACTTAGAGAAAATGAGAGAGAGAGCTTCCCTTTTATATGAAATTAGGGCACAATATTCTAAGGAGGCCTACATAGGAGGATTAAATTACCATTAAACCCTTTACCGCTAGGAGAGGACTAATATTAAATATAATTTAGGAATCAACACTTCGAAACCTGAAACAGCCGACCCAGAAGCGGGAAATACTTTTTGCAAAGGCCGACCTCCAAAAACTGTGAGACCCTGGGATCTAAACCCTCAGTCAAGGTTGAGGTTGACCCTAACCTAGGTCAGGGTCAAGGTCAACATAGACCTAAAAGGTCAACCCTAACCCTAAAGCCCAGAATCACTAGTCTGTAGTTCAGAATGCAGAAATCAGGCTAAACAAGAGTGAAAAGTGGGACAGAACAGGGGGGAAGCCATGTCAAGATCAGGAACCCATTCAAGGTGCTTTCCATGACCCAAAACCACTTACTCGAAAGGCTAAACACATCTACAATGGAAGTGCTTCCATTTTCTGACTATATAATTACATAAGAAGAACCAATATTGTTTCATATGAACATAATTACACTATTGTCAAAAAATCTTGTCTAGCTATAATGTTCACTTCTCAAAAGCTCAGACACTACATCCTGACACATTCTGTAAAGCTAATTGATAAAATTGATCCTCTAAAGTACTTATTGAACAAAGAAACTCTCACTAGATGGATGGAAAAATAGGTAATGATCCTTAGTGAGCTTGATATTGAATATGTGGATAGGAAGGCTATTAAGGTACAAGTTATTTCCAATCACCTACCAGATGCTCCTCTCATAGATAATCAACCACTGCTTATAGAATTTCTTGATGAAGCTATCATACACCTCACAAAGCATGCATGGAATATTTTCTTTGATGGATCTTTCACACAACAAGGGTTTGGCACTGGAGTAATTTTCATTACACCTCAAGGCTATAAGATTCCTAAAGAATACAAAATGATGTTCCCTTGCACCAATAACATTGTTGAATATGAAGCTTCAGGAAAATGGGTTAAAGATAGCCATTGAGTGGAAGATTATAGAACTGCACATTTATGGTGATTCTCAGCTAGTAATTAACTAGGTCAATGATCAATATCAAAAAAAAGATGAGAATCTCATCCTGTATAAAAGGATGATTGATGACCTCAAGAAGTACTTCATATTCATTACCTTCTAGCAAATGCCAAGAGAAAAAAAAATAGTTTTTAATGCTATGGATACTCTAGCCTCGATACTACAATTGGAAGAACATCAGTTTCACTATGAATTCCTAGTGGAAGAACTTTATTTCCTTGCGTATGACTCTCCTAAATCCTAGATTATCTTCTCAATCATGGGAAATGAGCCTTCCTATTATAGCCAAATCTAATCATATCTTTGTGACCAGATTATCCCTCCTGACTTATCCAAATATGAAAAAAGAAACCTTATAAGGAATGCCTCACGTTACTTGATCATGAATAATGACTTGTATATAAGAGGTCTTGGCGGTACTCTCCATAGGTGTATAGAATGCAATGAGTCTAAACATGCACTAAAGGAATTCCATAAAGGTATTTGTGGGTCTCACTCTAACAATGTCTCATTAGCTAATAAAATCCTGCGGGTAGGCTACTACTGGCCCTCCTTGGAAAATATGTTGTTCAATTTTATAAAACTTGTAAGAAATTTCAAACTCATGGTAACCTAATTCATGCTCCTACATATGAGCTATTACCTTTTATCACCCACTAGCCATTTCAGCAATGGACCTTTGATCTCATAAGGAAAATATATCCATCTTCCTCTAGTGGACATAATTTTATTATCACTGTAGCTGGATACTTTACAAATTGGGTTGAAGCAGTCCCTCTGGTATAGAACACCCAAGGATTATATAATTGATTCCAGGGCACCTCGTGCTTATCTAATTGATTCAAGTTTATTTCTTTTGCATTGTAATAAGGATTGATCCTTGTGATCATCCAACTTGTGTATTGATCCATTTGTGTGGTCAAGGGTGTTGGAAATGAGTTGAGTAACTAAGAGGGGAGGGGTGAATTAGTTACCACAAAAAAAATTCAAGTCCCTTATATGTCTTAAACAAATCAGTCATTATTTCTTAATTAACATAGATATTCTACTATCACTCAGTTAACATAGGAAATCTTAAGATATTAACTGTGATTATATTTAGTAATTAATTGTAGAAACATAAACCATAAATCAAATGAAATGTACATAGATAACACCAAGATTTAATGTGGAAACCCAATATGGGAAAACCACCAATTGCAACTAGTCACTAATTTTCACTCTTCTAAAGTGAGCCCTGTTAGGAGCCAACCCTGTTAAAGGTTACAATAACACACTGTTAGGTGTGACCCTATTAGAGGATTTAATCACCCTGTAAGGAGTGGCCTTTTGAGAGGTCTTTAAACACTTCAATTTAGAAGTGTCACCTTGTGAGAGGATTTACAAAATACTGTTAAGTCTACTCTGTTAAGAGATTTTGATCACTGCTACAATTATTAGAAAGTAACAATGGATTGACCTGTTTTGGTAAGCAACTGTCTTTGCTGATTCAGATCTCTATTCTAGATTAAATAATTGATTCTCACTGATCAGATATTCTATTGTAGTCCTCTGTGTTATATCCTTAATCAAAATCCCATCTAATTTTTCCTTCACTCTTCATATTATAAATACACACACTATCTCACTTCAATCCAAACTTGACCTTATATATATGTTAAGCCTTGTCAAGTCAGTCTTGATTTCCTTTCAAATAAATAATAAAACTCATGTATATCGGCTGCAAATAACCATTAATCCATAAAATATAAAATACTATTGGTCGGCTGACACTAACTATTTTACTCGGTCAACACTAAAATCCTTCAACGCCCGACCAACAATGTAATGCCCGAGTGAACTCGGTTAGAACTGAAAAACACTTTGGTCATCTTCAATGCCCGAGAGTGCTTGGCATGAAATGACTATGCTTGAATAGGATTATAAATTTTTGTAAACATCACTATACTTGTGTAAACATCAATGACAATACATAATTGGATAATTGTCATCAACAATCTCCCTCTTTGGCATTGATGGGAACACAACATGTCATAATACAAAGAATTATAGAGAAACAAACATAAGAATGAAATTTTATTAATGTCCTTAGCTTCATTCTAATTCTCATCCAATTTTATTAATTTCTTTAGCTTCATTCTAACTCTCATCCAAAAACTCCCTCTATCACTGAAATACAGATTTCTCCTTCTGTCATCAATCTCTTCATCAGTGATCATTATGACATATAGTAATCTCTCCCTCTTTCACAACCAATGCCAAAGATGCCAACTGACATATCCAATGAATTTTTAATGTACCTATCTATATTGATTCATATTCAATAAGCTCTAAATATCTGCATCAACATGTCAAATTTGTTTTATAGCTTGGTTGATGCATCACTAAACTATGTTTTAGTGAGCCACGGTTAGGGGAATTACCCCTAGCTTTCCTCTGAGATATAAAAATTCATCCTTAGGTAATGGTTTTTTAAATATTTCTACAATTTATTCTTTAGTATTCACATATTCCAATCTGACTTTTCCTGAACTAATTCTCTCAAGAAATGATACTTTATTGCAATATGTTTAGTCTTAGTATGCATCACAGGGTTCTTTTAGATATTAATAGCACTGGTGTTGTCATAGTAGATAATAATTAGTTATGTGATTTGCACCTTCATAACTGACAACAATTGTTTAAACCATATGATGTTTGAACAATTCACTACTGCAACAACATATTCTGCTTCTGTTGTAGATTGAGAAATGTAGTTCTATTTCTTTCTTGTCCAGGAGACTAACCTTTAGTCAAGAAATAATGCTCCAACACTTGTGCTCTTTCTTTCATCAACACTTCCAGTCCAATCAGCATCAGTAAAAGTCTTCAAATCAAAGTTTCCTCCTTTCTTATACCATAACCTATAATCTTCAGTACCCTTAAGATATCTCAGAATCCTTTTGATAGCTATCAAATGATTCTCTCTAGGATTAGCTGAAAACCTTGCAACAATACCAACTGCTAATGCAATATCAGGTCTAGTGTGAACAACATATTGAGATTACCAATCATGGATCTGTAGGTAGTCTGGCGTACTTCCTTTAAATCATCATCCTTATAAAACTTATGTCCAGTAGGGATAGGTGTTCCAACTCGTCTGGAGTCTTCCATCCCAAATTTTTCAGTATCTCTTTGATGTATTTAGACTAGGTAATATAGATACCATCCTTCATCTGATAAACTTGTAAACCAACAAATAATTTGATTTCACCAAACATAGACATCTCAAATTCCTTACTCATATCTTCTGAGAATGGTTTGCATAAGTCATCATATCCAGTAAACAATATGTCATTAACAAATATTTCTGCTAACAGTATCTTGTTATGAGGTCCTTCTTTGATATACAAGCTACTATTGTCATTAGTTCTCTAAAATCCAATGCTTATCAAGTAACCATGCAGCCTTTCATACCAGGATATAGGAGCTTGCTTCATTCCATACAATTCTTTGTGTAATTTTCAAACCATATTCCCTTTGTTAGGATCTAAAAAAGCTTCAGGTTTCTCAATGTATACTTCCTCTTCAAGAATTCCATTCAGGAATGCAGATTTTACATCTATTTGATATACCTTGTATCCTTTGTGTACAAAATATGCCAGAAGAGTTCTGACTCCTTCAAGTCTTGCAACAAGAGAAAAATTTTCTCCATAATCACTACCCTCTTCTTGAGCATATCCTTTCCATACTAATCTTGCCATGTTTATGGAAACATCTCCTTTCTCATTCATCTTGTTTCTAAAAACCCACTTAGTACCATTCACATTCTTATCTTTTGGTCTAGGTACAAGTGTCCAGGTTTTTTTCTTTTCTATCTACTCAATCTCTTCATTCATTACTTCAATCCATCTTTCATCATTCAATGCATCTTTAATAGTTCTAGGTTCAATTTCACTAAGAAAACATGTACCTTTAATTTTGTTCCTTGTCATTACTCCTTCTGTCTGATCTCCAATTATTTTATCAGGTGCATGATGCCTTCTGACATATTTTGCAAGTACAAGATCCTTCCTTCTTGATTCTGGGCTTGTTCCACTGGGTTCAACATGCTCAAAAATTATGTTCTGCTCTTCTATCTAATACTCGAGTTCCATTGTCTTAGACTCGGGCGCCTCTATCTGAGACTCAGGTGCCTCTGTCCATGACTTAGTTCCCTCTATCTATGACTCATTCTCTTCATTTTGTGACTCAATTTATTCTACCAGTAGCTCAGGTTGCAACTCAGGTTGAACTATTTAGTTTTATGCATATGAATTCAATGGTTGACAGGGATGTTGTCTAATCACCATTTCTTGTGTCTTAGTTATAGTATCAGGATCATAATATACAAAGTTTTTATAATCCTGAGGATCTTTACTGCTCTATTCTTCATCTCTTTATAAAAACTCATCAATCCTTACATGCACACTTTCTATGACTATATGAGTATAAATATTCAAACATTTATGTGCTATGCTTTTGCAGGAATAGCCTAGGAATATACCTTCATCACCTTTTACATCAAACTTTTCATTTCTTGTTTCCTTCAAGATGTAACATTTACTTCCAAATACTTTGAAATAATGAATAGTGGGTTTATATCCATACCATAATTCAAAATGTGTCATCTCAGTACCTTTCTTTAGTCGAACTCAGTTCAAGGTGTGAATTGCAATGTTGATGGCTTCCTTCCAGTATTTGGTAGCAACATTCGTTTCAATCATCAAGGTCCTTGCACAATCCATAATCGATCTGTTCCTTCTTTCTGCTATACCATTCTATTTTAGAGTACCTAGGGAAAATACTTTTCTTTTGATTCCTCTTTCATTAGAAAATTCATTAAATTCATTAGAAATTAATTCTCCTCCTATTTCAGATCTTAAGCATTTAAGTTTCTTTCCTGTTTCTTTTTCAACTCTGGCTAGGTACCATTTGAACTGCTGAAAAGCTTCTGATTTTTATTTGAGAAACATAACAGACATCATTTTGGAATGATCATCAACAAATAGAATGAAATACTTCTCACCTGTGTAGCTTGTTGTTGCAATTGGTCCACATAAATCAATATGTACCAATTCCAAAACTTCATCAGTATTGTAGTTCTTTCTCTTGAATCTAGTTTTGCCCATGTTCCCAATTTGACATTGTTTGCATATTGCTAGTTCAGGTTTCTTCAGAATGAGAATTCCTCTTACTCTTTTGTTCTTTCTTATGTTAACCAGGTTATCAAAGTTCACATGACATAACCTTTTATGCCATAACCATGAACTTGTGCAATAAAACATGAACTTTCATTGAGATCAAGATAAAATAGATTATCTTTAGTTTGTCTTCCAGTTCCAACTACGTTTCCCTTACCATCCAAGAGCTTGGCCTTACCATTCATGAATTCTACCTTGAAACCAATGTTATTCAACTGTGCCACACTTAGTAGATTGTGCCTTAGTCCTTCAACCCAATAAGCATTATCACATTTTATTCCTTCCATTAAAGAAATACAACCTTTACCTTTCACATAGTAGGGTTCATCATTCCCAAAACTGACACTCCCACCATCATAGTGCTCAAGATGTTCAAATTTGGTTTCAACACTAGTCATGTGGTGAGAACAACCACTATCAATTATCCAAGTGTCATTCTTGCTAATATGAGAATATAGTGTTGTCTTTTCATTATCTTCATTATCTGACTCATCCTTAACAGCAATATAAACCATTTCATCTTCATCTTCATCACTATCAAAATCTTTAGCAATGTAGTAAGATTTCATACCTTTGTCTTTGTAGCTTTTGTAATCTTTCTTGCCTTTATACTTGTTGAAATTTTTCTCACCTTTGTCTTCCTTGTTTGGACACTTAGAAAAAATGTGACCAACCTCATCACATGAAAAGAAAATTAATGGTATTCTTCCTTTGTACTGTCCTTTTCCTTTTGCAGCTCTCCTTGCAAGCAATGCTTCAATGATTTCTAGATATTCATCATCACTGTCACTTTCAATCTATTTTCCTTTCATCTTTCCAAGCTTTAATTTAGCGTTGAATGCAGACTCAAGATTTCCAAGATTAGGAGAGTAATTTTCAAAGTTATCCAACTCAAAAGATGATAATCTTCTAATTAATCCATCTAGAGTTATACCATTATTGCATATCATTTCTTTTATACCTAAAACTCTGATTTCATAGATAGGAAGTAAGGTTCTCAATACCTTTCTAACCATTGTTGTATCTTCAATTACTCCACCTGCAACTATGATGGCACTAACACTTTTCTTGATTCTTTCAGTGTATTTTGTAATGTCCTCTCCTTCTTTCACTTTCATCAGACCAAATTGACCTCGAAGACTTTCTACTTTGGCTCTCTTTACATTGACATCTCCTCCATGAATATCATGCAGTTTGTTCCACATATCAAAGGTAGTAGGGCATTCCTTGACTTCATCAAATTCAGTATAGCTGAGTGTAGAGGCTATATCAATCATCATTATATTGTGATGCTTCATGTCTATCATCTGATCCATAGTCAAATGTATCGATGGTTCCACATACCTATGATCCAAGAATTGTAAACTAGTATCTCCAATAGTAGATAGATGTAGTATCATCAAATCTTTCCATGCTGCAAAATTGTCTTTGTTAAGCTTCGGGATCTCCCTTCTGTAAGACATCTCTGATCTTTATCTTAGGCCTTGAAACCTTCTCTGAAAGCACTTGGTGCTTTGATACCAATTTTTGGAAATGATTTGAGTAACTGAGAGAGGAGGGGTGAATTAGTTACCACAAAAACAAATCCAAGTCCCTTAGATGTCTTAAAAAACTAGTCATTGTTGCTCGGTTAACACAGATATTCTACTATCACTCGGTTAACATTGAAAATATTAAGATATCAACTGTGATTATCTTTAGTAATTAATTGCAGAAACATAAACCATAAAGAAAATGAAATTTATACAGATAACACCAAGATTTAACGTGGAAACCCAATTGCAACTAGTCACTATTTTTCACTCTTCTAAAGTGAGCCCTGCTAGGAGCTGACCCTGTTAAAGGTTAGAATAACACACTGTTAGGTGTGACCCTGTTAGAGGATTTAATCACCCTGTAAGGAGTGGCCTTGTGAGAGTTATTTAAACACTTCAATGTAGAAATGTCACCTTGTGAGAGGATTTACAAAATACTATTAAGTCTACTCTATTAAGATATTTTGAACACTACTACAATTGTTAGAAAGTAACAATGGATTGACCTATTTTGGTAAGAAACTATCTTTGTTGATTCAGATCTTTGTTATGGATTAAATACTTGATCCTCACTAATCAGATATTGTTTTGCAGTCCTTTGTTTTTTGTCCTTAATCAGAATCCCATTTGATTTCACCTTCACTCTTCATATTATAAATACACACACTATCTCACTTCAATCCAAACTTGACCTTATATATATGTTAAGCCTTCTCAATTCGGCCTTGATATAATTTCAAATAAATAATAAAACTCATGTCTTTAGGCTGCAAATAACCATTAATCCATAAAATATAAACTATTTTTAGTCGGCTAACACAACTATTTTACTCGGTCAGCACTGAAATCCTTCAACGCCTGACCAACATTGTAATGCCCAAGTGAACTCGGTTAGAACTGAAAAACACTTTGGTCATCTTCAATGCCCGAGAGTGCTTGGCATGAATTGACTATGCTCAGATAGGATTAGACATTTTTGTAAACATCACTATACTTGTGTAAACATCAATGACAATACACAATTGAATAATTGTCATCAATAGGGTCCCTAAGGTGCATCTATAAACCTTAGGACACCTTAGTCCACATGGATCCTTTATTGAATATGATAGGTGTCACTAGGTGTTCTAGGGATGTGAAGTGTTTAGGTGTTATATCAAATGAATTTGGATTCTTTTGGTCATATTGGATCACTTTTTGGTCATAGGAATCCAATGGATGACATTGTGGGTTCACAAAGTGTAAAATGCAATAATGATGCAATGTTGCTAAAAATTTGTCAAAGTTGCTTGAAGCAACTTTTCAAAAAGTTGCTCAAGAAGTTAAAAATGTGGTTACCAATGGTCATAACCATTATTGTTCATTTGGAACTATGCTTTTAATATATTTAAGCATATCCAAGCCTCTTTAATGGAGGTTGGAAGTTTTGGAAGTTGTAGAAGCAGATTTGAAGCAAGTTTGAATAAAAGGAAGCAGATTTATTGAGAAATTTATGTATGTATGGACATGTATGGATTGGGAGAGTGAATTTAGTGCCATGATTTGATAACCCTGTGAGTCTATTCTTCAAGTCTTTTTATTTGAGTTTAATTGGATTTATAGATTAAAAGTTATATACAATTTGATGAAAGCGGTTTTGTAGGGCATCAATTCTCGGCCTGTCATACAAATGGAACCCTAACTTGTCATTTCTATAGTGTAAATACATGACCTATTTGGAAATGAATATTAGGGATGTATTTTCAATGATCCCTAATGCTTTTCTCAAGATCTATTGTTCTGGTCCTTTTAGCATCAATCCCTAGGCTAAATATCTCAATGTATTTAGCTAGTCTGATAGGAACAGTCACAAGAAAATGAAGTATTTGATTGAAGGGATTAATTGAAGGGTTGATTTAGGTCATTTGGAGTTATTAGAAGGTTTCCAAACCCCTACATTAATTTTGTGTGCCCATCATAGACCACTTTCTTTGTAAACCAAGCCTAATTTGGTCAATTAGGTATGTGTGCTTTGTGAGGGTTTAGTGGTGCTGGAGTAGAGTGGGGATTTAGGTATTTGGTGATTCTAATAACTTCATAATAGGTGTCTGAAAACAACCACCTTTTGTTTTTTTCCCTTCATAGTCAAAAGTTGTGAAATAAAAACCCCTTGGATAGGGCTTCAAGGAATTAGAGGATACTATGAGTTTGGGTGTTTATGAGTGTGTATGAACCGATTTGTTGGATGATTCTCTATACATAGGACCCTATCAGGGTGTACCAAGAATTGGATTGACTGGGTGTGTTGGAGCTCTAAAATTCTGGATAATTTTGAAGTGATTAAGTTTAGAATTTTCTCTAAGGCACAAGTCACTCCCCCAAAAATGCTTTTGAAAGGGCCTACTTTGAATGCATGTAAAAAGAGACCCTCAGCTTTTCATGAGAACCCACTTGGAGAGTGTGTTCAAAACCTTTCACGGAGTATGTATAGTGGGTTTCAGCTCTTATAACTCAGTTTGGGTATGCTTCGGAGATAGCCATTTGGAGGTCGTTGTCCAATTCTGCACTTGTGCATGTTTCCATTTTTATCAAGTAACCCACTTTGATGGTTTATATCTTTGGTTGGATGGATGGACATGATATAAGGGTTGTTTCGATGTGTTGTAGGTATGAAATTAAGTCTTCATATTAATTTTAAGACCCTTGTGAGTTTATATGACAAGTTTTCCAAAGTCGTTCCGTTTGTAATTTATTCCGTTTCTCAGAGTCTGAAATATAGAATTACAGAATACCCCACTTTGAGGTCTTTCAAGTTGCACCTAGTTGAATATCTTGATAATTTGAGTGTTCCCCTGCATTGTAAACATGTAAATGAACCTTCCTTAAGAGCTTTAGATTATGGTCGATCCATTTTACCACTTTTCCCAGCCGATTCCATATCAAATTTCTATGTTTTTACTGTGTTTAAGTTCAAAAAGTAGTTGAAGTGCCGAATTTGAAAATTAATTTTGGCTAACCACTTGACCATCATAGAAATCTAGTTGGAGTTTCATAGTCCCTATGTGAAAGTGAATCTATGCCCAGATTTTTAGACTTTAAGGTGTGCATTTGATTGGTCTGTGAAATTAAAACCAAAAGCCATTTATTCAAGTTGCCAATGTTGACAGAGTTGCATTTGCAGAACAGTTATCTTCAGAGGTTTGTAAATTTTTATCGGATGATTGTTTAGAGATGAGTTTTTTTTCTTTGTAATCCTTGTATGTTAATATACTACTGAAATTAGTGGTTGAGCTTCGAGACATGATTTCTTATTTTTGGAAGGTCAAATCCAAATGCAATTTTTGCAGTTTGTACATCTGCAATTGTCACAATTTTCAGAGTGGCTATGTTTGGTAAGAAATATCTCACATTCAGGTTGGATTCAGTTGAAACCCTTTTGCGTGCATACTTATTATAGATGAATGAATCAACTAGCCAAGTGACTTGAATTTAGGATATAGTTTGATACTCTTGCAGAGGTACATCTGAAGTCTGTCTACTATGTTTTCACATCTCCACTTTTAGAAGCTTTTCAGAATGGCCATGTTTGATCATGGATATCTTGCACCCAGTCTTGAATTACAAAAAATCTTTCAATGCACATCCTCATTGTGTTTAAATGAATCACTATGCCAAATGTCGGGGTCCCTTGATGCAATTTAGTTAGTTTTTAAGGGCACTTCGGGAGGCAGTTTATGCATTTTGAACATTGTGCAGAAAGGGTTATATGTATGGAAGATTTATTTTCATTTCTTCAAATTCTACAAAGAGTTGCTATACAGAGGAGAAAAAATAAAATGTATTAGACATGAACAATAACTATAATGTTTGTAATAGGAAATTGTAAAGCCATGATAATTGCAAACACTTTTCAACAAAAACACATGAAAGGCCTTTAAAACGACTTCACTCTTGTAAAATAGAGCATCTAATTTGCACTTCTGATCAATGTACTCCAATAAATTTAGTTACGCATTCTAGAAAATCCTCTCTAAGGCAACTTTATGGCCCTCCTGAATTAGGGGAAAGTAGTAAGAACTTGTGTATAGTTGCACGACCAACAGGAAGGAATTTGAATTTTTTTCCTTTCAATTCAGAAGCCAGTACATCTTTTAGTTCTAGCATATTTGACTTAGAGGCTAATATTGGTTCCTCAAATGTTAGTCAAGAACCCAAACCCATTGCTCATATTTTTCAGTTTCACAAGGCTCTCCGCAAGGACCTCAAGTACTTGGATACTGAATCAGCTAGGATTTCAAATTAGAATGAAAACAAGGGCACGCGTAGGGAAAATGGAAGAGGATTGTGCATGTAAGTAAAAAAAACATTTAAAAACCTTTTGCAAATTGCGTTTGGCACGTGCAAGATCTTTTTAAAGAGACTGCACATGGACAAAGGGAATTTTGTGCAAGAGGTAAAATGTTCTTTAAAATGTTTCCAAACAAACACCATTGGCAGGCGTATGGCTATCAAATCCTACACAATTTAAACAAAAGGTGGTGTAATATTTCCAAAGAGGTCTACGCATTTTCAAGATGGAACAAAGACTTTAAAAAAAAATTTCAACTAGTGCACTTGACAGGTGTGAATAAATATCAAACCTACAGATGGAGAACATTTGAATGCTTTGAAGAGGATCCTGCACTAGACTCTCAAGAAAGCTCATGTAGGAAGAGGAGGGCATGCGATATTTTTTAGAATTTAGAAGCTTTCATGCAAAATGCCATTGGCAGGTGTAAGTATTTCAAATAGTATCTGCACATGCCATCAAAACTTCAAAGTGTAATGCGTAATGTTTTCCCAGGAGACCTGTGTAATTCTCTGAGGAGACCTGCACATACCTTTGAAAAGTCTGCACCAAATGCCAAAGGATCTATGTGGACTAATGGGAGGTCTGCGTAAGCAAGGTGGAGAACTGCTGATAGAATGTGAAAGAAAGAAGGTACCAGATGTTAGAAAGGTTGCACGGGCTTAAAAAATATGTAAAACCTTTATCCCACATTGCTAGTGGAAGGAATTATAAATGTTTTATACATGCTAGCACTTGCATTATAATTTGACTAAGAGCCAAGAGGCTCATTGGTGGGCCCTTTGGCCAATGGAATGTTTTTCTTATTGGAGGTAGGTGGAAATAATCTTTTAAGCCCGCATAGGTAAGGGGTTTTAAAACTTGTAAAACCAATTATCCCACATTGGTGGGGTGAGAAATTTCTCAAGTGTTTAAATCCAAAAATGATTGCACTATAGTTTGAAGAAGGATCAGAGTCTCTGGGCATGCACAGGAAGGAGGTGCCTCAAGATGCATGCAAGGTAGTTGGCGATTTCAATAGAAAACATGTTTTTGGTGGGCCAGTCATGCAGATGAGATGGTGACATGTGGAAGAGGAGCAACATTTGGAGATTCAAAGGTAGCGGCTAGTCATGAGATCTCAAGATATAACCATAGTCAGAGCTAACATTCAGCGACTCAGAGATAGTGGTTAAGTAGCCTTGTGCCATATCTCCAAATGCTGGCAGTTAAGTCCAAATGATTCTGACATTCAGCGTGATCCGTTGGATCAAGATTAAGATCAAGGGTTGTCACCGAATCTTTATATGTAACCAGGGTTAGCACCAACATTCAGAGATCTAGAGATATACTAGTCTCCTAACCTCTAGATCTAATCATGGTTAAAGATGATTTCTTTCAAAGATTCATAGGTAGGCTTGTCTCCAAGTCTCTAGATAAACCCAGGGTCAGTGAAATCTTTTAGAGATCTAGTGATACACTAGTCTCCCAATCTCCAGATCTAACTAGCGTCAGAGAAATGATTCAGAGATCTAGAGGTAAGCGTGTCTCCCAATCTCTAGATAAACCTGGTGTTAAAGAAGATTTCTTTCAAAGATCTAGAGGTAATATTGTCTCCAAGTTTGTAGATAAACCTCCAAGTCTCGAGATAAACCCATGGTCAAGAAAATCATTCAGACATTAGGAGATAAAAGTAGTCTCTGAATCTCCAAATGATCTTAGGTAGACTTGAAAATAGGTGTCTTTTATGGTTGAAAGTTCTTTTTTTCCCTTTCTCTATATATTCTTTATTCTCCATTGTTACGAGGATGGTGAAAATTACAATTGCTGGGAATTTTTCTGATTTGAGTCTATTTTCAAAGCTTTTTATCATTTTTGGATGTATTGAAATAGAGGGATTTTAATGAAAATACAATAGGGATTCCTTTTGCATGTTTTTTATGTCTTCATGTGTTTGTATTTGAGTTCTTTTTATATTAAATCTGTAAGGCATTTTAAATACACTAGTTACAAGGTAACTGTGAGATTGTTCTTAAGTTTCTTTCAAGGGAAGAGTAATTCTTAAGGGTAGTTTCAGATGGTTCAAGACTTTCATAATAATTTTATGTCTGGGTATGGGAATGAGAGAATGATTTGTAAGGCACTTTATTTGGGTTTTGGGTGTGTTGTCAGTAAAATATTTTTGTAAATATATGTTTACTTGACTCTTTGCCCTAGATTAGGCGTTGGTCTCTACTAGTTAAGCAACTATCATAATCAATCCATAAAATTGTTAAATAATCTTTTATTTTCTATCAAAGAGCATAGATGTTTAGGATCAGTGTTGAATAATATAAATATTATTATTGATTCATTAAATAATTAAATCATTAGGTCAGCCAGCCTAAGTTTGAAACTTGAAGAGAAGGATGAGAATCCTTAATCCACTGTAAGATTAATTGTGAAGTAGTGAGTCTCAAGAGGTACACCTACCTGAGTCTGTGGAGCTTGAAGAAGGAGGACCAAATCCTCATAAATTAGACTTTTCCTTGTTTGAATCAACTCTTGGGAATCAGAGAGTCAAGAATTTATGCTTAATAAAGGTTCTATAAGAAAAATCTCTAATAGGGTGAAGCCACTAGTGAAGAGTTTCACACTTTTGTTGGAGTTTAGGGAGAGTGTCCCTGAGACATAATTTGAAGAGATTTGTTTAATAGCCTTAGGTGTTGATTTTGGGTAAGAACAAGTGTCTAGACCTCATAGGCTAGTAGATATCTATCCTATGAAAAGGAGTGGGGAGATGGATCGTGCCTAGACCAAGGTTGAAGGGTTGTGGATTTTTCATTCTTCCAGTAAGTATCAAGTTGCAGTTACCGTCAAGTGCCAGTAAGTGCCAAGTTGCAGTTATTGTCAAGTTCTAGTAAGTTTCACATGGTCACATATTGGATGAGTGTCCCTGCATGTGTGAGGCCTCACCCTGACCCATCATAGCTTTACTTCTCGATCACACTTTGATACTTTATGTTTTGATACATTGATACACTTTTTGATTATCCTAACAGAGACTCGAGATATTATATTTATGATGATGATTATATTGTATGGATTACATTTTGATATGGATTAGACCTAGAACATGTGGTTGATTTTGATTATATATGTTTAGATAAGTGAATTGATGAGAAGATCGGATCATGATTAGACTTGACTATTTCATGGATGTTATGTCATGGTGATTATGGAATTATTATGTTTTAAACATTTCTGCATGAAAATTGCAATTAAAATTTTGATTCTTCTTATTGATTAATGTTGCTAATTATGAATTGAAAATATATATTGCATGTGATTTTATTATCTTGGACTACTGATGCTTCAGTTTAGTGTACAAAAAAGAGAACCATGGAATTATTCATAGAATCAGGGCTAAACACATGTGAATTGAGTAAGCCAAGGTTTAAACCAATAAGGGGTTGAAACCTCATTGTAATGTGATCTTTTTTCTAAATTTAATTTGAATGTGTGTTAATAGTTTAAAATTTATGTTGTTGTTTGGACATGTCATTGTGAATGTGATGTGTATTTTGTTTTGGTGTCACTTGACACTTGTGTTGTCCATGTGGATGGTGACATATCAAATTAGGGCTTGGTCAAGAATCACCAAACCTTATAGGATGTTATACTAATCCCACTTGCATATAGATGTCTTGTAGGGATCACATCAAGTTAGAACTCGGATTTGAACTTTAGGGGTACTTTGGAGGGATCAAAAGTGACCCTAGAGTGTATTTTTGGCCAAAATTAGTTAACCCAAAGGGGTACCTTGGGTTAGAGATATTTTTTACCTATGGGGTAAACCTAGATCACCATTATGGCTCTCCAAAATTCTTACCTTTCAAAAGTGGCAAAAATGAAGATGGCCACATGCATTTAACTTGTCCCACACTCCTTACTAAACTCACAATTAAGAGGGGGGAAAAGAGGCAAGACAAAAGGACTAGAGGGAATGTCTCATTAATTGCTAGGTCTTGAGTACACTTTTAGGGGTCTTTTTAGAGGTTTTGGAGAAACTTAGTAGGTGTTCACCCACTCTCTAATTTTAAAGATAATTAGGGTTGGATGAAGAAAAGGAAAAGGATAAGGTCTTCTTCTCAACCACATTCTTGCCATTTTTCTTGGACCAAGGTTGGTAGATTCTTGCCATGGAGAAATACTCTTGTATTTTATTTTGTATGTTATTGTCTTATGAATATGTAAATATTGTATGGTGTTCATATATGTAAATCTTGTATAGTGTTGTTGTATGTAGATTTTGTTGTTATGTGTTGGGTTGGGAATGCATTTGAAATTTGTTTCATTCTTGTTCTTTTGGTTTGGGAGTATTGTTCATGGGATTTAAGGTATTACTCACCCTTTGGGAAGGGAAGAAGTGGCCTTGGGTGAAGGGGTTAGTTGGGCTCTCCATTGTAGTGAGAGTATCTTCTCTTGGAGAAGAGGGATAATTTCATGGAGTATGGGCTCCATAATATCATGTTGTATATATTGTTTTGGCATAGAAATGACCAAATGTGTATATGGAAAGAATGTAAATGAAGCCTTGGAAAGCCATGGAAAAAATCTTGTTGAGGAATTTGAAAATGTAATGGCATTCTCCTCCTTGTAAAAGCCCACCTTCACCCTACTTCAATGAGTTTGTAAAACTCATTTGTGAAGCCTTGGTTGAAAGAAAATTGTTATATTGTGCATATATGTTAGTTGTGAGAATTGGGATGTGTTATCTTATTTAGCCTTGGTTCTCCAAGCTCAGGGGTGGTCTCCTTGAGACCTTGGTTGGGAGATGAGCTTCCCATGGTTCCCCTCATATTTTTTGCAGGTTTTGAAGTCAAGTTGGATGTGGAAAAGCTTGGGAGGAATCTTCATTTTGGTGTTGTTGTGAAAGAAAAACTTTAATGTTGCATGATTACTCCTTGTGTTGAGGATCATTTTTGTTAAGTGTTGTAATGTTCATTTTGTAAGCTTGTTAAGCAAAATGTGAAAAACACTCATTCTTTTTGTAATGATATTCATAGCATGTAAACCTTGTGGATTGTTAAATCTTGAAATCTCTAATGCATGTGACTTTAAATTTTCAAGTCAAGAACACTACATGTTTCCTTTAGAATTCTAAAATTTTATCTCAATTAGATCAATACTTTATCTTCAAAATGATTGTATTCCCAATCCTTAAAAAGAAGAGATTAGCTTGCTAACTATAGTAAGTCAAAGAAATTAATATATTAATGTAAA